>OV725078.1:121425031-121606594 GCA_928085145.1 Nezara viridula | reverse complement strand
TATGTCAGTATATATATATAAATATTTTTTCCTGCTATTTTTCGGCTTCCCTTGGGGCCGATAATTGACCGAACAAGCTGAAGTCTGATATATATAGTCAACGTGAAGAAGCCTGGTGGCTCCTTTGAGAAAAAAACTATCATTGGAATATAATATCAAAAAAATAATAATTAAATAGACCTATTGAAAATGCTTATATAGTAACTTCTTATCCGAGTCATTAAACGAGTATAAAGTTTAATTTTATATCTATTAGTTAAATATTTTTTTAATATTAAAAAGAATTATTTTTTTTTAAATAGAATTTTTAAATTAACTTATACAAGCTTTAGTTTCTTCCCGTTTAATGATTTCAATATCTAATTACCATATCACCGTTTTCGATAGAATATTACCCATGAATCATATATACATATCTTCTAAAACGGAGTAACTATAATAAGTATAATTTTAATTTTTGGAAAACCCAATTTATTCAATAACAATAATATTAAAGGTAGGCAAAGATATTTAGCAAGAACAGTCTTATTTTAGCGGAATAAATTCGATACTTGACTGTTTTTTTATTTGAGTTTGAAGGCGTAAAATACCGTAAAAAAGATAATATCATCAATGTGTTATTATTGTCTAATTTCCTTCTAAAATAATAGACTATTTTCACTGTATCGAAAATCGTCAGTGGAAGGAGGGTTTTCCGTTTCAATCCGATTTATAACCACTATATCATGATTCTACAATATTTTGATATGTCAGTTATATATATATAAATATATTTTTCCTGCTATTTTTTGGGGTTCCCTAGGGGCTGATAATTGACAGAATAAGCTTAAGTATGATATACATAGCCAACGTGAAGAAGCCTGGTGGCTTCTTTGAGAAAGAAACTATCATTGGAATATAATATCAAAAAAATAACAATTAAATAGACCTATTGAAAATGCTTATATAGTAACTTCTTATTCGAGCCGTTAAACGAGTATAAAGTTTAATTTTATATTCATTAGTTTAATATCTTTTTAATATAAAAAAATATTATTATTTTTAAAAAAGAATTTTTAAATTAACTTATATAAGCTTTAGTTTATTCTCGTTTAATGATTTCAATATTGAATTACCATATTACCATTTTCAATAGACTATTACCCATGAATCATATATACATATCTTCTAAAATGCAGTAACTATAATAAGTATAATTTTAATTTTTGGAAAACCCAATTTAGACAATAACAATAATATTAAAGGTAGGCAAAGATATTTAGCAAGAACATTCTTATTTTAGCGAGATAAATTCGATACTTGAATGTTTTTTTATTTGAGTTTGAAGGCGTAAACTAGCGTAAAAAAGATAATATTATCTGTGTGTTATTATTGTCTAATTTCCTTCTATAATAATAGACTATTTTCACCGTATCAAATGTCGTCAGTGGAAGGAGGGTTTGCCGTTTCAATCCGATTTATAACCCCTAGATCATGATTCTACAATATTTTGATATGTCAGTTATATATATAAATATATTTTTCCTGCTATTTTTCGGCTTCCCTAGGGGCCGATAATTGACAGAATAAGCCTAAGTTTGATATATATAGGCAACGTGAAAAAGCCTGGTGGCTCCTTTGAGAAAAAAACTATCATTGGAATATAATATGAACAAAATAATAATTAAATAGACCTATTGAAAATGCTTATATAGTAACTTGTTATTCGAGCCATTAAACGAGTATAAAGTCTAATTTTATATTCATTGGTTAAATATTCTTTTAATATTAAAAAGAATTATTTTTTTTAAAAAAGAATTTTTAAATTAACTTATATAAGCATTAGTTTATTGCCGTTTAATGATTTCAATATCTAATTACCATATTACCATTTTCGATAGACTATTACCCATGAATCATATATACATATCTTCTAAAACGGAGTAACTATAATAAGTATAATTTTAATTTTTGGAAAACCCAATTTAGACAATAACAATAATATTAAAGGTAGGCAAAGATATTTAGCAAGAACAGTCTTATTTTAGCGGAATAAATTCGATACTTGACTGTTTTTTTATTTGAGTTTGAAGGCGTAAAATACCGTAATAAAGATAATATCATGTGTGTGTTATTATTGTCTAATTTCCTTCTAAAATAATAGATTATTTTCACGGTATCAAAAGTCGGCTGTAGAAGGAGGGTTTTTCGTTTTAACCGGTTTATAACCACTATATCATGATTCTACAATATATTGCCATGTCACTTATATATATAAATTTTTTTTCCTGCTATTTTTTGGCTTCCCTTAGGGCCGATAATTGACCGAATAAGCCTATGTTTGATATATATAGCCAACGTGAAGAAGCCTGGTGGCTCCTTTGAGAAAAAAACTATCATTGGAATATAATATCAAAAAAATAAAAATTAAATAGACCTATTGAAAATGGTTAAATAGTAACTTCATCTTCGAGCCATTAAACGAGTATAAAGTTTAACTTTATATTCATTAGTTAAATATTTTTCTAATATTAAAAAGAATTTTTTTTAAAATAGAATTTTTAAATTAAATTATATAAGCTTTAGTTTCTTCCCGTTTAATGATTTCAATATCTAATTACCATATTACCATTTTCGATAGACTATTACCCATGAATCATATATACATATCTTCTAAAACGGAGTAACTATAATAAGTATAATTTTAATTTTTGGAAAACCCAATTTAGACAATAACAATAATATTAAAGGTAGGCAAAGATATTTAGCAAGAACAGTCTTATTTTAGCGGAATAAATTCGATACTTGACTGTTTTTTTATTTGAGTTTGAAAGCGTAAAATACCGTAAAAAAGATAATAACATCTGTGTGTTATTATTGTCTAATTTCCTTCTAAAATAATAGACTATTTTCACTGTATCGAAAATCGTCAGTGGAAGGAGGGTTTTCCGTTTCAATCCGATTTATAACCACTATATCATGATTCTACAATATTTTGATATGTCAGTTATATATATATAAATATTTTTTCCTGCTATTTTTGGCTTCCCTTAGGGCCGATAATTGACCGAATAAGCCTAAGTTTGATATATATAGCCAACGTGAAGAAGCCTGGTGGCTCCTTTGAGAAAAAAACTATCATTGGAATATAATATCAAAAAAATAATAATTAAATAGACCTATTGAAAATGCTTATATAGTAACTTCTTATTCGAGCCATTAAACGAGTATAAAGTTTAATTTTATATTCATTAGTTTAATATCTTTTTAATATAAAAAAATATTATTATTTTAAAAAAAGAATTTTTAAATTAACTTATATAAGCTTTAGTTTATTCCCGTTTAATGATTTCAATATTGAATTACCATATTACCATTTTCAATAGACTATTACCCATGAATCATATATACATATCTTCTAAAATGGAGTAACTATAATAAGTATAATTTTAATTTTTGGAAAACCCAATTTAGACAATAACAATAATATTAAAGGTAGGCAAAGATATTTAGCAAGAACAGTCTTATTTTAGCAGAATAAATTCGATACTTGACTGTTTTTTTATTTGAGTTTGAAAGCGTAAAATACCGTAAAAAAGATAATAACATCTGTGTGTTATTATTGTCTAATTTCCTTCTAAAATAATAGACTATTTTCACTGTATCAAAAGTCGTCAGTAGAAAGAGGGTTAGCCGTTTCAATCCGATTTATAACCCCTAGCTCATGATTCTACAATATTTTGATATGTCAGTTATATATATAAATATTATTTCCTGCTATTTTGCGGCTTCCCTTGGGGCCGATAATTGACCGAATAAGCCTAAGTTTGATATATATAGGCAACGTGAAAAAGCCTGGTGGCTCCTTTGAGAAAAAAACTATCATTGGAATATAATATGAACAAAATAATAATTAAATAGACCTATTGAAAATGCTTATATAGTAACTTGTTATTCGAGCCATTAAACGAGTATAAAGTCTAATTTTATATTCATTGGTTAAATATTCTTTTAATATTAAAAAGAATCATTTTTTTTTAAAAAGAATTTTTAAATTAACTTATATAAGCATTAGTTTATTCCCGTTTAATGATTTCAATATCTAATTACCATATTACCATTTTCGATAGACTATTACCCATGAATCATATATACATATCTTCTAAAACGGAGTAACTATAATAAGTATAATTTTAATTTTTGGAAAACCCAATTTAGACAATAACAATAATATTAAAGGTAGGCAAAGATATTTAGCAAGAACAGTCTTATTTTAGCGGAATAAATTCGATACTTGACTGTTTTTTTATTTGAGTTTGAAGGCGTAAAATACCGTAAAAAAGATAATATCATCTGTGTGTTATTATTGTCTAATTTCCTTCTAAAATAATAGACTATTTTCACTGTATCGAAAAGTCGTCAGTGGAAGGAGGGTTTGCCGTTTCAATCCGATTTATAACCCCTATATCATGATTCTACAATATTTTGATATGTCAGTTATATATATAAATATTTTTTCCTGCTATTTTTCGGCTTCCCTTGGGGCCGATAATTGACCGAATAAGCCTAAGTTTGATATATATAGGCAACGTGAAGAAGCCTGGTGGCTCCTTTGAGAAAAAAACTATCATTGGAATATAATATCAACAAAATAATAATTAAATAGACCTATTGAAAATGCTTATATAGTAACTTCTTATTCGAGCCATTAAACGAGTATAAAGTTTAATTTTATATTCATTGGTTAAATATTTTTTAATATTAAAAAGAATTATTTTTTTTAAAAAAGAATTTTTAAATTAACTTATATAAGCATTAGTTTATTCCCGTTTAATGATTTCAATATCTAATTACCATATTACCATTTTCGATAGACTATTACCCATGAATCATATATACATATCTTCTAAAACGGAGTAACTATAATAAGTATAATTTTAATTTTTGGAAAACCCAATTTAGACAATAACAATAATATTAAAGGTAGGCAAAGATATTTAGCAAGAACAGTCTTATTTTAGCGGAATAAATTCGATACTTGACTGTTTTTTTATTTGAGTTTGAAGGCGTAAAATACCGTAAAAAAGATAATATCATCTGTGTGTTATTATTGTCTAATTTCCTTCTAAAATAATAGACTATTTTCACGGTATCAAAAGTCGTCAGTAGAAGGAGGGTTTGCCGTTTCAATCCGATTTATAACCACTATATCATGATTCTACAATATATTGCCATGTCACTTATATATATAAATTTTTTTTCCTGCTATTTTTTGGCTTGCCTTGGGGCCGATAATTGACCGAATAAGCCTAAGTTTGATATATATAGCCAACGTGAAGAAGCCTGGTGGCTCCTTTGAGAAAAAAACTATCATTGGAATATAATATGAACAAAATAATAATTAAATAGACCTATTGAAAATGCTTATATAGTAACTTGTTATTCGAGCCATTAAACGAGTATAAAGTTTAATTTTATATTCATTAGTTTAATATCTTTTTAATATAAAAAAAATATATTACCTTTTAAAAAGAATTTTTAAATTAACTTATATAAGCTTTAGTTTATTCCCGTTTAATGATTTCAATATTGAATTACCATATTACCATTTTCAATAGACTATTACCCATGAATCATATATACATATCTTCTAAAATGGAGTAACTATAATAAGTATAATTTTAATTTTTGGAAAACCCAATTTAGACAATAACAATAATATTAAAGGTAGGCAAAGATATTTAGCAAGAACAGTCTTATTTTAGCGGAATAAATTCGATACTTGACTGTTTTTTTATTTGAGTTTGAAAGCGTAAAATACCGTAAAAAAGATAATATCATCTGTGTGTTATTATTGTCTAATTTCCTTCTAAAATAATAGACTATTTTCACTGTATCAAAAATCGTCAGTGGAAGGAGGGTTTTCCGTTTCAATCCGATTTATAACCACTATATCATGATTCTACAATATTTTGATATGTCAGTTATATATATATAATATATTTTTTCCTGCTATTTTTCGGCTTCCCTTGGGCCGATAATTGACCGAACAAGCTGAAGTTTGATATATATAGCCAACGTGAAGAAGCCTGGTGGCTCCTTTGAGAAAAAAACTATCATTGGAATATAATATCAAAAAGATAATAAATTAAATAGACCTATTGAAAATGCTTATATAGTAACTTGTTATTCGAGCCATTAAACGAGTATAAAGTTTAATTTTATATTCATTAGTTTAATATCTTTTTAATATTGAAAAATAATTATTATTTTTAATAAAGAATTTTTAAATTAACTTATATAAGCTTTAGTTTATTCCCGTTTAATGATTTCAATATTGAATTACCACATTACCATTTTCGATAGACTATTACCCATGAATCATATATACATATCTTCTAAAACGGAGTAACTATAATAAGTATAATTTTAATTTTTGAAAAACCCAATTTATACCATAACAATAATATTAAAGGTAGGCGAGGATATTTAGCGATACCAGTACGACTTTAGCGGAATAATTCGCTAGTTGACTGTTTTTTATTTGAGTTTGAAGGCGTAAAACACCGTAAACACGATATTATCATCTGTGTGTTATTATTGTCTAATTTCCTTCTAAAATAAAAGACTATTTTCACGGTATCAAAAGTCGTCAGTAGAAGGAGGGTTAGCCGTTTCAATCCAATCTATAACCCCTAGATCATGATTCTACAATATTTTGATATGTCAGTTATATATATAAATATTTTTCCTGCTATTTTTCGGCTTCCCTTGGGGCCGATAATTGACCGAACAAGCTGAAGTTTGATATATATAGCCAACGTGAAGAAGCCTGGTGGCTCCTTTGAGAAAAAAACTATCATTGGAATATAATGTCAAAAAAATAATAATTAAATAGACCTATTGAAAATGCTTATATAGTAACTTCTTATTCGAGCCATTAAGCGAGTATAAAGTTTAAATTTATATTCATTAGTTAAATATTTTTTTAATATTAAAAAGAATTATTTTTTTTAAAAAGAATTTTTAAATTAACTTATATAAGCTTTAGTTTCTTCCCGTTTAATGATTTCAATATTGAATTACCATATTACCATTTTCGATAGAATATTACCCATGAATCATATATACATATCTTCTAAAATGGAGTAACTATAATAAGTATAATTTTAATTTTTGGAAAAACCAATTTAGACAATAACAATAATATTAAAGGTAGGCAAAGATATTTAGCAAGAACAGTCTTATTTTAGCGGAATAAATTCGATACTTGACTGTTTTTTTATTTGAGTTTGAAGGCGTAAAGTACCGTAAGAAAATAATATCATCTGTGTGTTATTATTGTCTAATTTCCTTCTAAAATAATATACTATTTTCACTGTATCAAAAATCGTCAGTGGAAGGAGTGTTTTCCGTTTCAATCCGATTTATAACCACTATATCATGATTCTACGATATTTTGGCATTTCAGTTATATATATAAATATTTTTTTTTTGCTATTTTTCGGCTTCCCTTGGGGCCGATAATTGACCGAATAACCCTAAGTATGATATATATAGCCAACGTGAATAAGCCTGGTGGCTCCTTTGAGAAAAAAACTATTATTGGAATATAATATCAAAAAGATAATAATTAAATAGACCTATTGAAAATGCTTATGTAGTAACTTCTTATTCGAGCCATTAAACGAGTATAAATGTTTAATTTTATATTCATTAGTTAAATATTTTTTTAATATTAAAAAGAATTATTTTTTTTTAAATAAATTTTTAAATTAACTTATATAAGCTTTAGTTTATTCCCGTTTAATGATTTCAATATTGAATTACTATATTACCATTTTCGATAGACTATTACCAATGAATCATATATACATATCTTCTAAAACGGAGTAACTATAATAAGTATAATTTTAATTTTTGGAAAACCAAATTTAGACAATAACAATAATATTAAAGGTAGGCAAAGATATTTAGCAAGAACAGTCTTCTTTTAGCGGAATAAATTCGATACTTGACTGCTTTTTTATTTGAGTTTGAAGGCGTAAAATACCGTAATAAAGGTAATATCATCTGTGTGTTATTATTTTCTAATTTCCTTCTAAAATAATAGACTATTTTCACTGTATCAAAAATCGTCAGTGGAAGGAGTGTTTTCCGTTTCAATCCGATTTATAACCCCTAGATCATGATTCTAAAATATTTTGATATGTCAGTTATATATATAAATATTTTTTCCTGCTAT
Organism: Nezara viridula; assembly: GCA_928085145.1. Lineage (NCBI taxonomy): Eukaryota > Metazoa > Arthropoda > Insecta > Hemiptera > Pentatomidae > Nezara > Nezara viridula. The sequence continues at coordinate 121,598,370 of OV725078.1, read as the reverse complement.
TTTTTGGCTTCCCTAGGGTCTGATATGTGACCGAATAAGCTCAAGTTCTGCAACATTTATTCGAGCCATTAAACGAGTATAAAGTTTAAATTTATATTCATTAGTTAATTTTTTTTTTATATTAGAAAGAATTATTATTTTTAAATTAACTTATATAAGCTTTAGTTTATTCCCGTTTAATGATTTCAATATTGAATTACCATATTACCATTTTCGATAGAGTATTACCCATGAATCATATATACATATCTTCTAAAACGGAGTAACTATAATAGGTAAAATTTTAATTTTTGGAAAACCTAATTGATACAATAACAATAATATTAAAGGTAGACAAAGATATTTAGCAAGAACAGTCTTACTTTAGCGGAATACATTCGATACTTGACTGTTTTTTATTTGAGTTTGAAGGCGTAAAATACCGTAAAAAAGATAATATCATCTGTGTGTTATTATTTTCTAATTTCCTTCTAAAATAATAGACTATTTTCACTGAATCAAAAGTCGTCAGTGGAAGGAGGGTTTGCCGTTCCAATCCGATTTATAACCCCTAGATCATGATTCTAAAATATTTTGATATGTCAGTTATATATATAAATATTTTTTCCTGCTATTTTTCGGCTTCCCTAGGGGCTAATATGTGACCGAACAAGCTGAAGTTTGATCTATATAGCCAACGTGAAGAAGCCTGGTGGCTCCTTTGAGAAAAAAACTATCATTGGAATATAATATCAAAAAAATAATAATTAAATAGACCTATTGAAAATGCTTATATAGTAACTTCTTATTTGAGCCATTAAACGTGTATAAAGTTTAATTTTATACTCATTAGTTAAATTTTTATTTAATATTAAAAAGAATTGTTATTTTTAAAAAAGAATTTTAAAATTAATTTATATAAGCTTTAGTTTATTCCTGTTTAATGATTTCAATATTGAATTACCATATTACCATTTTCGATAGAGTATTACCCATGAATCATATATACATATCTTCTAAAACGGAGTAACTATAATAGGTATAATTTTAATTTTTGGAAAACCCAATTTATACAATAACAATAATATTAAAGGTAGACAAAGATATTTAGCAAGAACAGTCTTACTTTAGCGGAATACATTCGATACTTGACTGTTTTGTAAATTAACTTATATCAGCTTTAGTTTTTTCCCGTTTAATGATTTCAATATTGAATTACCATATTTTCACTGTATCGAAAATCGTCAGTGGAAGGAGTGTTTTCCGTTTCAATCCGATTTATAACCCCTAGATCATGATTCTAAAATATTTTGATATGTCAGTTATATATATAAATATTTTTTTCCTGCTATTTTTCGGCTTCCCTAGGGTCTGATATGTGACCGAATAAGCTCAAGTTCTGCAACATCTTATTCGAGCCATTAAACGAGTATAAAGTATAAATTTATATTCATTAGTTAAATATTTTTTTAATATTAAAAAGAATTATTTTTTTTTTAAATAGAATTTTTAAATTAACTTATATAACCTTCAGTTTATTCCCGTTTAATGATTTCAATATTGAATTACCATTTTACCATTTTCGATAGAGTATTACCAATGAATCATATATACATATCTTCTAAAACGGAGTAACTATAATAAGTATAATTTTAATTTTTGGAAAACCAAATTTAGACAACAACAATAATATTAAAGGTAGGCAAAGATATTTAGCAAGAACAGTCTTCTTTTAGCGGAATAAATTCGATACTTGACTGCTTTTTTATTTGAGTTTGAAGGCGTAAAATACCGTAATAAAGATAATATCATCTGTGTGTTATTATTTTCTAATTTCCTTCTAAAATAATAGACTATTTTCACTGTATCAAAAATCGTCAGTGGAAGGAGTGTTTTCCGTTTCAATCCGATTTATAACCCCTAGATCATGATTCTAAAATATTTTGATATGTCAGTTATATATATAAATATTTTTTCCTACTATTTTTTGGCTTCCCTAGGGTCTGATATGTGACCGAATAAGCTCAAGTTCTGCAACATTTATTCGAGCCATTAAACGAGTATAAAGTTTAAATTTATATTCATTAGTTAATTTTTTTTTATATTAGAAAGAATTATTATTTTTAAATTAACTTATATAAGCTTTAGTTTATTCCCGTTTAATGATTTCAATATTGAATTACCATATTACCATTTTCGATAGAGTATTACCCATGAATCATATATACATATCTTCTAAAACGGAGTAACTATAATAGGTAAAATTTTAATTTTTGGAAAACCTAATTTATACAATAACAATAATATTAAAGGTAGACAAAGATATTTAGCAAGAACAGTCTTACTTTAGCGGAATACATTCGATACTTGACTGTTTTTTATTTGAGTTTGAAGGCGTAAAATACCGTAAAAAAGATAATATCATCTGTGTGTTATTATTTTCTAATTTCCTTCTAAAATAATAGACTATTTTCACTGAATCAAAAGTCGTCAGTGGAAGGAGGGTTTGCCGTTCCAATCCGATTTATAACCCCTAGATCATGATTCTAAAATATTTTGATATGTCAGTTATATATATAAATATTTTTTCCTGCTATTTTTCGGCTTCCCTAGGGGCTAATATGTGACCGAACAAGCTGAAGTTTGATCTATATAGCCAACGTGAAGAAGCCTGGTGGCTTCTTTGAGAAAAAAACTATTATTGGAATATAATATCAAAAAAATAATAATTAAATAGACCTATTGAAAATGCTTATATAGTAACTTCTTATTTGAGCCATTAAACGAGTATAAAGTTTAATTTTATACTCATTAGTTAAATTTTTATTTAATATTAAAAAGAATTGTTATTTTTAAAAAAGAATTTTTAAATTAATTTATATAAGCTTTAGTTTATTCCTGTTTAATGATTTCAATATTGAATTACCATATTACCATTTTCGATAGAGTATTACCCATGAATCATATATACATATCTTCTAAAACGGAGTAACTATAATAGGTATAATTTTAATTTTTGGAAAACCCAATTTATACAATAACAATAATATTAAAGGTAGACAAAGATATTTAGCAAGAACAGTCTTACTTTAGCGGAATACATTCGATACTTGACTGTTTTGTAAATTAACTTATATCAGCTTTAGTTTTTTCCCGTTTAATGATTTCAATATTGAATTACCATATTTTCACTGTATCGAAAATCGTCAGTGGAAGGAGTGTTTTCCGTTTCAATCCGATTTATAACCCCTAGATCATGATTCTAAAATATTTTGATATGTCAGTTATATATATAAATATTTTTTTCCTGCTATTTTTCGGCTTCCCTAGGGTCTGATATGTGACCGAATAAGCTCAAGTTCTGCAACATCTTATTCGAGCCATTAAACGAGTATAAAGTATAAATTTATATTCATTAGTTAAATATTTTTTTAATATTAAAAAGAATTATTTTTTTTTTAAATAGAATTTTTAAATTAACTTATATAACCTTCAGTTTATTCCCGTTTAATGATTTCAATATTGAATTACCATTTTACCATTTTCGATAGAGTATTACCAATGAATCATATATACATATCTTCTAAAACGGAGTAACTATAATAAGTATAATTTTAATTTTTGGAAAACCAAATTTAGACAACAACAATAATATTAAAGGTAGGCAAAGATATTTAGCAAGAACAGTCTTCTTTTAGCGGAATAAATTCGATACTTGACTGCTTTTTTATTTGAGTTTGAAGGCGTAAAATACCGTAATAAAGGTAATATCATCTGTGTGTTATTATTTTCTAATTTCCTTCTAAAATAATAGACTATTTTCACTGTATCAAAAATCGTCAGTGGAAGGAGTGTTTTCCGTTTCAATCCGATTTATAACCCCTAGATCATGATTCTAAAATATTTTGATATGTCAGTTATATATATAAATATTTTTTCCTACTATTTTTTGGCTTCCCTAGGGTCTGATATGTGACCGAATAAGCTCAAGTTCTGCAACATTTATTCGAGCCATTAAACGAGTATAAAGTTTAAATTTATATTCATTAGTTAATTTTTTTTTTATATTAGAAAGAATTATTATTTTTAAATTAACTTATATAAGCTTTAGTTTATTCCCGTTTAATGATTTCAATATTGAATTACCATATTACCATTTTCGATAGAGTATTACCCATGAATCATATATACATATCTTCTAAAACGGAGTAACTATAATAGGTAAAATTTTAATTTTTGGAAAACCTAATTTATACAATAACAATAATATTAAAGGTAGACAAAGATATTTAGCAAGAACAGTCTTACTTTAGCGTAATACATTCGATACTTGACTGTTTTTTATTTGAGTTTGAAGGCGTAAAATACCGTAAAAAAGATAATATCATCTGTGTGTTATTATTTTCTAATTTCCTTCTAAAATAATAGACTATTTTCACTGAATCAAAAGTCGTCAGTGGAAGGAGGGTTTGCCGTTCCAATCCGATTTATAACCCCTAGATCATGATTCTAAAATATTTTGATATGTCAGTTATATATATAAATATTTTTTCCTGCTATTTTTCGGCTTCCCTAGGGGCTAATATGTGACCGAACAAGCTGAAGTTTGATCTATATAGCCAACGTGAAGAAGCCTGGTGGCTTCTTTGAGAAAAAAACTATTATTGGAATATAATATCAAAAAAATAATAATTAAATAGACCTATTGAAAATGCTTATATAGTAACTTCTTATTTGAGCCATTAAACGAGTATAAAGTTTAATTTTATACTCATTAGTTAAATTTTTATTTAATATTAAAAAGAATTGTTATTTTTAAAAAAGAATTTTTAAATTAATTTATATAAGCTTTAGTTTATTCCTGTTTAATGATTTCAATATTGAATTACCATATTACCATTTTCGATAGAGTATTACCCATGAATCATATATACATATCTTCTAAAACGGAGTAACTATAATAGGTATAATTTTAATTTTTGGAAAACCCAATTTATACAATAACAATAATATTAAAGGTAGACAAAGATATTTAGCAAGAACAGTCTTACTTTAGCGGAATACATTCGATACTTGACTGTTTTGTAAATTAACTTATATCAGCTTTAGTTTTTTCCCGTTTAATGATTTCAATATTGAATTACCATATTTTCACTGTATCGAAAATCGTCAGTGGAAGGAGTGTTTTCCGTTTCAATCCGATTTATAACCCCTAGATCATGATTCTAAAATATTTTGATATGTCAGTTATATATATAAATATTTTTTTCCTGCTATTTTTCGGCTTCCCTAGGGTCTGATATGTGACCGAATAAGCTCAAGTTCTGCAACATCTTATTCGAGCCATTAAACGAGTATAAAGTATAAATTTATATTCATTAGTTAAATATTTTTTTAATATTAAAAAGAATTATTTTTTTTTTAAATAGAATTTTTAAATTAACTTATATAACCTTCAGTTTATTCCCGTTTAATGATTTCAATATTGAATTACCATTTTACCATTTTCGATAGAGTATTACCAATGAATCATATATACATATCTTCTAAAACGGAGTAACTATAATAAGTATAATTTTAATTTTTGGAAAACCAAATTTAGACAACAACAATAATATTAAAGGTAGGCAAAGATATTTAGCAAGAACAGTCTTCTTTTAGCGGAATAAATTCGATACTTGACTGCTTTTTTATTTGAGTTTGAAGGCGTAAAATACCGTAATAAAGATAATATCATCTGTGTGTTATTATTTTCTAATTTCCTTCTAAAATAATAGACTATTTTCATAGTATCAAAAGTCGTCAGTGGAAGGAGGGTTTTCCGTTTCAATCCGATTTATAACCCCTAGATCATGATTCTAAAATATTTTGATATGTCAGTTATATATATAAATATTTTTTTCCTGCTATTTTTTGGCTTCCCTAGGGTCTGATATGTGACCGAATAAGCTCAAGTTCTGCAACATTTATTCGAGCTATTAAACGAGTATAAAGTTTAAATTTATATTCATTAGTTAATTTTTTTTTATATTAGAAAGAATTATTATTTTTAAATTAACTTATATAAGCTTTAGTTTATTCCCGTTTAATGATTTCAATATTGAATTACCATATTACCATTTTCGATCGAGTATTACCCATGAATCATATATACATATCTTCTAAAACGGAGTAACTATAATAGGTAAAATTTTAATTTTTGGAAAACCTAATTTATACAATAACAATAATATTAAAGGTAGACAAAGATATTTAGCAAGAACAGTCTTACTTTAGCGGAATACATTCGATACTTGACTGTTTTTTATTTGAGTTTGAAGGCGTAAAATACCGTAAAAAAGATAATATCATCTGTGTGTTATTATTGTCTAATTTCCTTCTAAAATAATAGACTATTTTCACTGTATCAAAAATATTCAGTGGAAGGAGGGTTTTCCGTTTCAATCCGATTTATAACCGCTATATCATGATTCTACAATATTTTGACATGTCAGTTATATATATAAATATTTTTTGCTGCTATTTTTCGGCTTCCCTAGGAGCCGATAATTGACCGAACAAGCTGAAGTTTGATATATATAGCCAACTTGAAGAAGCCTGGTGGCTCCTTTGAGAAAAAAACTATCATTGGAATATAATACTATAAAAATAATAATTAAATAGACCTATTGAAAATGCTTATATAGTAACTTCTTATTCCAGCCATTAAACGAGTATAAAGTTTTAATTTATATTCATTAGTTAAACATTTTTTTAATATTAAAAAGAATTACTATTTTTAAAAAAAATCTCCTAAGCCTCCCTTTTCCCTCCACATGTGGAGGGGACAGGATTGGTTCGGAGATCACCTGGCAAATTGTAAATAATGTATGTTTTATATAAGGTGTTTGATTTACTTTTATTTCTATTTTTATTTACTTATGTGTATATATATATATTTTTTTATCTTTACTCTTTTGTGCTTTCTTCTTATTCTTTTGTTATTACTTTATTTATTTATATTTTTGTATATACGGTATGAATGCAATCTCTGAACTCTATTATAAGTGTCCTTAAACTGTGACAAATTGTAATACTTTTGAATAAAGTGTTTTTATAATAATAAAAAAAAAAAATTTTAAAAAAGAATTTTTAAATTAACTTATCTAAGGTTTAGTTTGTTCCCGTTTATTGATTTAAATATTGAATTACCATATTACCATTTTCAATGGACTATTACCCATGAATCATATATACATATCTTCTAAAATGGAGTAACTATAATAAGTATAATTTTAATTTTTGGAAAACCCAATTTAGACAATAACAATAATATTAAAGGTAGGCAAAGATATTTAGCAAGAACAGTCTTATTTTAGCGGAATAAATTCGATACTTGACTGTTTTTTTAATTGAGTTTGAAGGCGTAAAGTACCGTAAAAAAGATAATATCATCTGTGTGTTATTATTGTCTAATTTCCTCCTAAAATAATAGACTATTTTCACTGTATCAAAAGTCGTCATTGGAACGAGGGTTTGCCGTTTCAATCCGATTTATAACCACTAGATCATGATTCTAAAATATTTTGATATGTCAGTTATACATATAAATATTTTTTTCTGCTATTTTTCGGCTTCCCTAGGAGCCGATAATTCACCGAACAAGCTGAAGTTTGATATATATAGCCAACTTGAAGAAGCCTGGTGGCTCCTTTGAGAAAAAAACTATCATTGGAATATAATACTATAAAAATAATAATTAAATAGACCTATTGAAAATGCTTATATAGTAACTTCTTATTCGAGCCATTAAACGAGTATAAAGTTTTAATTTATATTCATTAGTTAAACATTTTTTTAATATTAAAAAGAATTACTATTTTTTAAAAAAATCTCCTAAGCCTCCCTTTTCCCTCCACATGTGGAGGGGACAGGATTGGTTCGGAGATCACCTGGCAAATTGTAAATAATGTATGTTTTATATAAGGTGTTTGTTTTACTTTTATTTCTATTTTTATTTACTTATGTGTATATATATATATTTTTTAATCTTTACTCTTTTGTGCTTTCTTCTTATTCTTTTGTTATTACTTTATTTATTTATATTTTTGTATATACGGTATGAATGCAATCTCTGAACTCTATTATAAGTGTCCTTAAACTGTGACAAATTGTAATATTTTTGAATAAAGTGTTTTAATAATAATAAAAAAAAAAAATTTTAAAAAAGAATTTTTAAATTAACTTATCTAAGGTTTAGTTTGTTCCCGTTTATTGATTTAAATATTGAATTACCATATTACCATTTTCAATGGACTATTACCCATGAATCATATATACATATCTTCTAAAATGGAGTAACTATAATAAGTATAATTTTAATTTTTGGAAAACCCAATTTAGACAATAACAATAATATTAAAGGTAGGCAAAGATATTTAGCAAGAACAGTCTTATTTTAGCGGAATAAATTCGATACTTGACTGTTTTTTTATTTGAGTTTGAAGGCGTAAAGTACCGTAAAAAAGATAATATCATCTGTGTGTTATTATTGTCTAATTTCCTTCTAAAATAATAGACTATTTTCACTGTATCAAAAGTCGTCATTGGAACGAGGGTTTGCCGTTTCAATCCGATTTATAACCACTAGATCATGATTCTACAATATTTTGATATGTCAGTTATATATATATAAATATTTTTTCCTGCTATTTTTTGGGTTCCCTAGGGGCCGATAATTGACAGAATAAGCTTAAGTATGATATACATAGCCAACGTGAAGAAGCCTGGTGGCTTCTTTGAGAAAGAAACTATCATTGGAATATAATATCAAAAAAATAACAATTAAATAGACCTATTGAAAATGCTTATATAGTAACTTCTTATTCGAGCCGTTAAACGAGTATAAAGTTTAATTTTATATTCATTAGTTTAATATCTTTTTAATATAAAAAAATATTATTATTTTTAAAAAAAGAATTTTTAAATTAACTTATATAAGCTTTAGTTTATTCTCGTTTAATGATTTCAATATTGAATTACCATATTACCATTTTCAATAGACTATTACCCATGAATCATATATACATATCTTCTAAAATGCAGTAACTATAATAAGTATAATTTTAATTTTTGGAAAACCCAATTTAGACAATAACAATAATATTAAAGGTAGGCAAAGATATTTAGCAAGAACATTCTTATTTTAGCGAGATAAATTCGATACTTGACTGTTTTTTTATTTGAGTTTGAAGGCGTAAACTAGCGTAAAAAAGATAATATTATCTGTGTGTTATTATTGTCTAATTTCCTTCTATAATAATAGACTATTTTCACCGTATCAAATGTCGTCAGTGGAAGGAGGGTTTGCCGTTTCAATCCGATTTATAACCCCTAGATCATGATTCTACAATATTTTGATATGTCAGTTATATATATAAATATATTTTTCCTGCTATTTTTCGGGTTCCCTAGGGGCCGATAATTGACAGAATAAGCCTAAGTTTGATATATATAGGCAACGTGAAAAAGCCTGGTGGCTCCTTTGAGAAAAAAACTATCATTGGAATATAATATGAACAAAATAATAATTAAATAGACCTATTGAAAATGCTTATATAGTAACTTGTTATTCGAGCCATTAAACGAGTATAAAGTCTAATTTTATATTCATTGGTTAAATATTCTTTTAATATTAAAAAGAATTATTTTTTTTAAAAAAGAATTTTTAAATTAACTTATATAAGCATTAGTTTATTGCCGTTTAATGATTTCAATATCTAATTACCATATTACCATTTTCGATAGACTATTACCCATGAATCATATATACATATCTTCTAAAACGGAGTAACTATAATAAGTATAATTTTAATTTTTGGAAAACCCAATTTAGACAATAACAATAATATTAAAGGTAGGCAAAGATATTTAGCAAGAACAGTCTTATTTTAGCGAATAAATTCGATACTTGACTGTTTTTTTATTTGAGTTTGAAAGCGTAAAATACCGTAAAAAAGATAATAACATCTGTGTGTTATTATTGTCTAATTTCCTTCTAAAATAATAGACTATTTTCACGGTATCAAAAGTCGTCAGTAGAAGGAGGGTTAGCCGTTTCAATCCGATTTATAACCCCTAGCTCATGATTCTACAATATTTTGATATGTCAGTTATATATATAAATATATTTTTCCTGCTATTTTTTGGGTTCCCTAGGGGCCGATAATTGACAGAATAAGCTTAAGTTTGATATATATAGCCAACGGGAAGAAGCCTGGTGGCTCCTTTGAGAAAAAAACTATCATTGGAATATATTATCAAAAAAATAAAAATTAAATAGACCTATTGAAAATGGTTAAATAGTAACTTCATCTTCGAGCCATTAAACGAGTATAAAGTTTAATTTTATATTCATTAGTTTAATATCTTTTTAATATAAAAAAATATTATTATTTTTAAAAAAAGAATTTTTAAATTAACTTATATAAGCTTTAGTTTATTCCGTTTAATGATTTCAATATTAATTACCATATTACCATTTTCAATAGACTATTACCCATGAATCATATATACATATCTTCTAAAATGGAGTAACTATAATAAGTATAATTTTAATTTTTGGAAAACCCAATTTAGACAATAACAATAATATTAAAGGTAGGCAAAGATATTTAGCAAGAACAGTCTTATTTTAGCGAGATAAATTCGATACTTGACTGTTTTTTTATTTGAGTTTGAAGGCGTAAACTACCGTAAAAAAGATAATATCATCTGTGTGTTATTATTGTCTAATTTCCTTCTATAATAATAGACTATTTTCACCGTATCAAATGTCGTCAGTAGAAGGAGGGTTTGCCGTTTCAATCCGATTTATAACCCCTAGATCATGATTCTACAATATTTTGATATGTCAGTTATATATATAAATATATTTTTCCTGCTATTTTTGCGGCTTCCCTAGGGGCCGATAATTGACAGAATAAGCCTAAGTTTGATATATATAGGCAACGTGAAAAAGCCTGGTGGCTCCTTTGAGAAAAAAACTATCATTGGAATATAATATGAACAAAATAATAATTAAATAGACCTATTGAAAATGCTTATATAGTAACTTGTTATTCGAGCCATTAAACGAGTATAAAGTCTAATTTTATATTCATTGGTTAAATATTCTTTTAATATTAAAAAGAATTATTTTTTTTAAAAAAGAATTTTTAAATTAACTTATATAAGCATTAGTTTATTGCCGTTTAATGATTTCAATATCTAATTACCATATTACCATTTTCGATAGACTATTACCCATGAATCATATATACATATCTTCTAAAACGGAGTAACTATAATAAGTATAATTTTAATTTTTGGAAATCCAAATTTAGACAACAACAATAATATTAAATGTAGGCAAAGATATTTAGCAAGAACAGTCTTATTTTAGCGGAATAAATTCGATACTTGACTGTTTTTTTATTTGAGTTTGAAGGCGTAAAATACCGTAATAAAGATAATATCATCTGTGTGTTATTATTGTCTAATTTCCTTCTAAAATAATAGATTATTTTCACGGTATCAAAAGTCGTCAGTAGAAAGAGGGTTAGCCGTTTCAATCCGATTTATAACCCCTAGCTCATGATTCTACAATATTTTGATATGTCAGTTATATATATAAATATTATTTCCCGCTATTTTGCGGCTTCCCTTGGGGCCGATAATTGACCGAATAAGCCTAAGTTTGATATATATAGGCAACGTGAAAAAGCCTGGTGGCTCCTTTGAGAAAAAAACTATCATTGGAATATAATATCAACAAAATAATAATTAAATAGACCTATTGAAAATGCTTATATAGTAACTTCTTATTCGAGCCATTAAACGAGTATAAAGTCTAATTTTATATTCATTGGTTAAATATTCTTTTAATATTAAAAAGAATTATTTTTTTAAAAAAGAATTTTTAAATTAACTTATATAAGCATTAGTTTATTGCCGTTTAATGATTTCAATATCTAATTACCATATTACCATTTTCGATAGACTATTACCCATGAATCATATATACATATCTTCTAAAACGGAGTAACTATAATAAGTATAATTTTAATTTTTGGAAAACCCAATTTAGACAATAACAATAATATTAAAGGTAGGCAAAGATATTTAGCAAGAACAGTCTTATTTTAGCGGAATAAATTCGATACTTGACTGTTTTTTTATTTGAGTTTGAAAGCGTAAAATACCGTAAAAAAGATAATAACATCTGTGTGTTATTATTGTCTAATTTCCTTCTAAAATAATAGACTATTTTCACTGTATCAAAAGTCGTCAGTAGAAGGAGGGTTCGCCGTTTCAATCCGATTTATAACCCCTAGCTCATGATTCTACAATATTTTGATATGTCAGTTATATATATAAATATTTTTCCTGCTATTTTTTGGCTTCCCTTGGGGCCGATAATTGACCGAATAAGCCTAAGTTTGATATATATAGCCAACGTGAAGAAGCCTGGTGGCTCCTTTGAGAAAAAAACTATCATTGGAATATAATATCAAAAAAATAATAATTAAATAGACCTATTGAAAATGCTTATATAGTAACTTCTTATTCGAGCCATTAAACGAGTATAAAGTTTAATTTTATATTCATTAGTTTAAATATCTTTTAATATTAAAAAGAATTATTTTTTTAAAAAAGAATTTTTAAATTAACTTATATAAGCTTTAGTTTATTCCCGTTTAATGATTTCAATATTAATTACCATATTACCATTTTCGATAGACTATTACCCATGAATCATATATACATATCTTCTAAAATGGAGTAACTATAATAAGTATAATTTTAATTTTTGGAAAACCCAATTTAGACAATAACAATAATATTAAAGGTAGGCAAAGATATTTAGCAAGAACAGTCTTATTTTAGCGGAATAAATTCGATACTTGACTGTTTTTTTATTTGAGTTTGAAGGCGTAAACTACCGTAAAAAAGATAATATCATCTGTGTGTTATTATTGTCTAATTTCCTTCTAAAATAATAGACTATTTTCACTGTATCAAAAGTCGTCAGTGGAAGGAGGGTTCGCCGTTTCAATCCGATTTATAACCCCTAGCTCATGATTCTACAATATTTTGATATGTCAGTTATATATATAAATATTTTTTCCTGCTATTTTTCGGCTTCCCTAGGGCCGATAATTGACCGAATAAGCCTAAGTTTGATATATATAGCCAACGTGAAGAAGCCTGGTGGCTCCTTTGAGAAAAAAACTATCATTGGAATATAATATAAAAAATAATAATTAAATAGACCTATTGAAAATGCTTATATAGTAACTTCTTATTCGAGCCATTAAACGAGTATAAAGTTTTAATTTATATTCATTAGTTAAACATTTTTTTAATATTAAAAAGAATTACTATTTTTAAAAAAAATCTCCTAAGCCTCCCTTTTCCCTCCACATGTGGAGGGGACAGAATTGGTTCGGAGATCACCTTGCAAATTGTAAATAATGTATGTTTTATATAAGGTGTTTGTTTTACTTTTATTTCTATTTTTATTTACTTATGTGTATATATATATATTTTTTTTTCTTTACTCTTTTGTTCTTTCTTCTTATTCTTTTGTTATTACTTTATTTATTTATATTTTTGTATATACGGTATGAATGCAATCTCTGAACTCTATTATAAGTGTCCTTAACTGTGACAAATTGTAATATTTTTGAATAAAGTGTTTTAATAATAATAAAAAAAAAAAAATTTAAAAAAGAATTTTTAAATTAACTTATCTAAGGTTTAGTTTGTTCCCGTTTATTGATTTAAATATTGAATTACCATATTACCATTTTCAATGGACTATTACCCATGAATCATATATACATATCTTCTAAAATGGAGTAACTATAATAAGTATAATTTTAATTTTTGGAAAACCCAATTTAGACAATAACAATAATATTAAAGGTAGGCAAAGATATTTAGCAAGAACAGTCTTATTTTAGCGGAATAAATTCGATACTTGACTGTTTTTTTATTTGAGTTTGAAGGCGTAAAGTACCGTAAAAAAGATAATATCATCTGTGTGTTATTATTGTCTAATTTCCTTCTAAAATAATAGACTATTTTCACTGTATCAAAAGTCGTCATTGGAACGAGGGTTTGCCGTTTCAATCCGATTTATAACCACTAGATCATGATTCTAAAATATTTTGATACGTCAGTTATACATATAAATATTTTTTCTGCTATTTTTCGGCTTCCCTAGGAGCCGATAATTCACCGAACAAGCTGAAGTTTGATATATATAGCCAACTTGAAGAAGCCTGGTGGCTCCTTTGAGAAAAAAACTATCATTGGAATATAATACTATAAAAATAATAATTAAATAGACCTATTGAAAATGCTTATATAGTAACTTCTTATTCGAGCCATTAAACGAGTATAAAGTTTTAATTTATATTCATTAGTTAAACATTTTTTTAATATTAAAAAGAATTACTATTTTTAAAAAAAATCTCCTAAGCCTCCCTTTTCCTTCCACATGTGGAGGGGACAGGATTGGTTCGGAGATCACCTGGCAAATTGTAAATAATGTATGTTTTATATAAGGTGTTTGTTTTACTTTTATTTCTATTTTTATTTACTTATGTGTATATATATATATTTTTTTATCTTTACTCTTTTGTACTTTCTTCTTATTCTTTTGTTATTACTTTATTTATTTATATTTTTGTATATACGGTATGAATGCAATCTCTGAACTCTATTATAAGTGTCCTTAAACTGTGACAAATTGTAATATTTCTGAATAAAGTGTTTTAATAATAATAAAAAAAAAAAATTTTAAAAAAGAATTTTTAAATTAACTTATCTAAGGTTTAGTTTATTCCCGTTTATTGATTTAAATATTGAATTACCATATTACCATTTTCAATGGACTATTACCCATGAATCATATATACATATCTTCTAAAATGGAGTAACTATAATAAGTATAATTTTAATTTTTGGAAAACCCAATTTAGACAATAACAATAATATTAAAGGTAGGCAAAGATATTTAGCAAGAACAGTCTTATTTTAGCGGAATAAATTCGATACTTGACTGTTTTTTTATTTGAGTTTGAAGGCGTAAAGTACCGTAAAAAAGATAATATCATCTGTGTGTTATTATTGTCTAATTTCCTTCTAAAATAATAGACTATTTTCACTGTATCAAAAGTCGTCATTGGAACGAGGGTTTGCCGTTTCAATCCGATTTATAACCACTAGATCATGATTCTAAAATATTTTGATATGTCAGTTATACATATAAATATTTTTTTCTGCTATTTTTCGGCTTCCCTAGGAGCCGATAATTCACCGAACAAGCTGAAGTTTGATATATATAGCCAACGTGAAGAAGCCTGGTGGCTCCTTTTTGAAAGAGACTATCATTGGAATATAATATCAAAAAAATAATAATTAAATAGGCCTATTGAAAATGCTTATATAGTAACTTCTTATTCGAGCCATTAAACGAGTATAAAGTTTTAATTTATATTCATTAGTTAAACATTTTTTTAATATTAAAAAGAATTACTATTTTTAAAAAAGAATTTTTAAATTAACTTATCTTAGCTTTAGTTTATTCCCGTTTAATGATTTAAATATTGAATTACCATATTACCATTTTCAATGGACTATTACCCATGAATCATATATACATATCTTCTAAAATGGAGTAACTATAATAAGTATAATTTTAATTTTTGGAAAACCCAATTTAGACAATAACAATAATATTAAAGGTAGGCAAAGATATTTAGCAAGAACAGTCTTATTTTAGCGGAATAAATTTGATACTTGACTGTTTTTTATTTGAGTTTGAAGGCGTAAAGTACCGCAAAAAAGATAATATCATCTGTGTGTTATTATTGTCTAATTTCCTTCTAAAATAATATACTATTTTCACTGTATCAAAAGTCGTCAGTGGCAGGAGGTTTTTCCTTTTCAATCCGATTTATAACCCCTAGATCATGTTTCTACAATATTTTGATATGTCAGTTATATATATAAATATTTTTCGAGCTATTTCTCGGCTTCCCTAGGGGCCGATAATTGACCGAATAAGCTTAAGTTATATATATATAGCCAACGTGAAGAAGCCTGGTGGTTCCTTTGAGAAAAAAAATATCTTTCGAATATAATATCAAAAAAATAATAATTAAATAGACCTATTGAAAATGCTTATGTAGTAACTTCTTATTCGAGCCATTAAACGAGTATAAAGTTTAAATTTATATTTATTACTTAAATATTTTTTTAATATTAAAAAGAATTATTATTATTAAAAATGAATTTTTAAATTAACTCCTATAAGCTTTAGTTTATTCCCGTTTAATGATTTCAATATTGAATTACCATATTACCATTTTTAATATACCGTATTTATATTTACAGTCGTGAATACGTATCTTCTGTATTCATGTTACTTTTTATGAATACGAATATATTCGTATTTATATTCATTTGTACCATAAATATAAATGGTATTCGTATTTATATTTTTGAATATAAATATGCCCATCTCTGTCCTGAATGCTACTGAAACGATTTTTTCCTACTTTAGTCGGCGTAAAAGAGTCAATCGTGTAAATTCGTTCACTGATACTTAAGGCAATTTCCAACATAGCTTTGTTAATTCAATTTTTGCTTTTTCTTGATCGCCTATGCGCTGAGATATGTAACTGTTTTCATCAGTCCGGGATCTCATGAAAATTAATTCTTGCTTAACATTAACAATAATTTTCAGATAGTCTTTCGCGAACCCTAGTAATTGTGATAAGGGGATACATAAGTTAAAATAACCACCATCAGAGACTAAGCTATCAAGTGAATCGGATATAGAGCAGCACCAACCGATATGTTCCATAGAGGATCCACCCATGAAGGGAACCATACTCTTTAGAGTACTAGTGATACCCAAATTACGGACTCTGTCTGCTTCAACACCGCATAACTCATATCTGATTTCATCAAATAAATAGGCTAAAGCATTATTTGTTAATTTAGCTGATGTGGCTACCATCCTGTTTTAAAAATCGTCCCTCGAAATAAAGAAAACTTTTAGATGGTAATGTGAAAATATCTTGATGCTGGACTAAGATTCTGATTTCATCACCTCGAAGTAGTTTTGTCGAAGCATATGGAAAATTGGAATGATATTCTATCTCCTCGATTGAATCGGTAAATGCTACGGTCGAACCTAGATCTGTTATTTCTTCCATAGTACTTGATAACCTGCCAACCGAAGAAACTCAAAATTTTCTTTCGTTAGAGATGTTACTCCACCGAGGTTATTGAAACGAATGAGCTTTGTTTGTAATCCATCTCTTCTTTTATATACTTTTCCAAAGTCTAACCCCATATTTTAAAATTAAAAAAGAAAAAAAGTAGCAACAGCGAAAAGTTTATATTTTTTTATTATTGAATAAATTTAATAATAAATTAGAGAGAAATAGTAAACATAAGTGTCCACAAATATAGGTTTCAGGATCTTGATATCTTTTACAAACGAAACTTATACGACAGTCTTTAAGATACTTCACCAAATCAGAAGGAAGACCTTTATTACCGGCGCTGTCGAAAAATTTCACATAATGACCATTTTTCATATAGCATACCCAATGTGTACCTTTACCCTTAGCACTATCTAGATTCAAAATGGCTCTCTCACGAAACCAAGGCTTGGATGGTAAGTTATCTCTTGCGAAAACACCACGAAAATGAGGGATCTTGTACTTTTTAGCCAAATTTATAAGATCGCTATCGCTTAAACTCATTTTTGGCAGGAACCCTAACATCTGTTTTGCTTTTTCACTAAACGTTCCTCCAATTTTTTTTGGAGGGCGAATAACACGTATCTTCTTCTTTTCCTTTGTTTTAGCCATGACGATGTTAACAGTTCGATTGTCAGTAACAGAATGACTCAAAAGAGTGTTGTGTCGATCCTCCCTCTCTCTCTCTCTTTACCCCCACCCCTCTATACATTTATATTTTTTTGCTTTCCCAGCTGTTATGCTTTGAATCGAAACCCAACCACTTTACAAAAACTTTATCACCTTTCCGTTTCAAAATTTTTTCTACCAAATATACGTTAGGATATTTCACTTTTTGGATTTCTTGCTCATAAAATCCACCAGCGATCGTTTGATTTGATGTATCCTTAAGCCAGTAGGTTACCGGAATGGTTTTCCTCACTTGATCGATCTTGAAGATTTCAGTCGACCACGAGGGCCGATATCCCTTGGTGAAATCGGCTTTATATTTTGAAATTCTCTCAAAATCACCGACTTGATATTTTGGTGGTTTACGATTCGATAAAACATTTTCACGTTTACAATAGACGTTATGAAGTAAATGTTTCTCAATTTGTTTACCCCTGACTGAAGACGGTTTCATCTTTATGGTTCTATGCTTTGTATTGTTATATCTTTTAACTAGATCTTCATATATCGTAATCCATTTATATGTTCCTTGGAGACTAAATTGTTTCCAAATCTTATTTTTTATCGTTCTTATAAATCTTTCTACCATACAAGCTTTCATATTACTAAAAGTAGAGTAATGATTTATTTTGTTGGATTTCATTAATTTTTGAAAAAATGAATTATAGAACTCTTTTCTTCGATCAGATTGTAAGTTACGTGGTTTTCTACCATCCTGGATTAGGGTACTTTCAAAATCTGACGTTACATCTTTTCCAGATTTCGACTTCAATGGAGGTAGCCAGGCGAATTTAGAAAAACAATCAATTACAGCTAAAATATATTTATAACCTCTATTTTCTTTGGCATATGAACACACCTCGATTAAATCTACCATTCATAGGTCATCGATACCTTTCAGAATCACCCCTCTCCTGTGGAAGGACCGTCTAGCCGGTTTATGCAATTGTTCGACTACCTGTTTCTTGATATCCAACATGGCCGAGATCAGTCGAAACAATGACAATAACAACTCCTCCCCCTCCCCAATCATGCCACTATTTATAATATTATACCCATCATTAGTAGACTTTTCTCAACCTTTAGAATTTCTTTTTCTGGTCTATGAGTCTGTAGTAAAAATCTCAATTTTTCAACCAGTTGATTAGGGTCTTGGTCTTTATCATAACCTTTCCCTTTGATTTTATCCTTCAGTGGAAAAAGCTTAGCGATTACTTTCCTATATTTTTTACTTCCTTTTTGAACATTGACCGATCCTGTGGAACTATAATTCATTCTATGAGCATTAGTTTTTGTTAATATTATTTTATAATTTTTTTTATCGTTTTCATCTACCCTATCCATATCGGGATCTTCTAAGAACAATAGCTGAGACAGCCCTGGAGTAATTTTGAACAGCGAGCCATCAACATCCAACCAATCATCCTTAATGGAAATAACCGTGTCACCGAGAGTAAAATTTTCACCGTTATAACAAATTCCATATACTTGATCCAAATCCTGGGTTTGATTTGTAGTAAATTTGAGTATATATTTATTAGCCTCTTTACCGATTTGGTCTAAGTAGCTAAAAACGGTTTCTACTCCTTGGGGTGTAGAAGCGTGTTCACTTATTTCTTCCAAAGGTGAAGAACTCTCATAAGTAGAGGATGAAGGGAAAATGTCCAAGACATTAGGTCTATGTCGAGATGCGGGAGTTGGTAAAGGTGTAGAGGACTCAAATTTGGGACGAGCCCCGATTGTTAAAGACACCTCTGTAGTAGGTGATAACTTTTGAGGTGATAAAGGTAAATTGGGTGAATGGATAAGAGTTTCTTCTTCTTTTTTAATATTTGATGGATTAGTAGAGAGGTGTGTTACTACCTGTTCTCGAAAACTATCTCCGACGAACGATTGTAACGGTTTTATCAAAGGTTTGTATTTTTCCTTCAAGTACTCTTCTCTATCCTCCCTTTTACGCTTCAAATTTATACATTTTTCACGGATTACCTTACGAATTTCTTCGATTTCTTTAGCTAGCGCGTAAGACGTTGCCTCGTCCATGTTCGATAAGTGAATGAGGAAAATGAAGCCCTTAGACGATTATATATGTATCGAATCCTTTACGGAATCGACCATTGCTCAAATCACGATCTTTATCAATCACAATAAATCCATACTTGGTTTTCCAACATTCTATACATATTTTTTTAAATTCAGAAAATGTCATATCAGAATTAACATGATCTTCATATATTCTTTTAGTGCTGAGATTATCTTGTCGGAATATGATAAGAAAGTTGGTATTATCCCGAATTAATAGTTTTGGCACACGTGTATAACTCTGACAAAGATAGAAGCTATCTATCCCTCTATGTCTGCCCATGCAAAAGTATGCTCTGACACGATCTTGTTTGTCACAAGCGATGTCGTCGAAAATAAATACTGAATTTGGGGCAGCATCTCTCGGGTGTGGAATATTCGAATTATCATCGAATGGGTAGAAACCGACGCCTTCGAGATTTGACAAAACGTGAGCCAAATGTTTATACTTTGGTTGATAAAGAGATTTACTAAATAGATAAACATTCTCAAAATTCAATCCATCGGGGTTGTATAGCAGACTCAACATAAGATTCGTCTTACCACAGTTAGATGGCCCGCAAATCAAGCATCGAATACTATTAGGGAATAAGGAGCCATGTTTGGATCCTCCACCCTCCTCGTGTTGGCTTACGACTGAATCAACGTTCGCTATATCGAACGATGAATGTTGCTTCAACAAACGCATGATGAAGAATGAGAGAAAACAAGTATTGCAGGTCCTTTATATACTTACTTATAACATCTCAAAAAATAAAATAATATAAAAATTAACATATGAGCAATATAAATTCCTTCACGCTTTTTCACAGACTTAGGATTGTCAGGAACCCAAATGTTAATAAATGTTACTTTTATAGGATCGATTTAAGTTCCTGGTGGTTTAAACCCTGTAAGGATCGAGTTGTCGGGGAGTGTGTACTCTATATTCCATCACACCCTAAAAAACTTACAAACTAGGTTAAAACATGCTAAAAATCATGCATAAAATAAATAAAAATATCTAAAATTGATAAAAGCATCTAAAATTGATAAAAGCGTCTAAAATCGATAAAAGTATTTAAAATCAGTAAAAATGAACCAAAATCAATAAAAGTATCAAAAATAAATAAAAGCATCTAAAATAAATAAAAGTGTCTAAAATCAGTAAAAGGCATCTAAAATTGATAAAAGTATTTGAAATTGATAAAAGCATCTAAAATCGATAAAACTATCTAAAATAAATAAAAGCATCTAAAATCGTTAAAAGTATCTAAAATCGTTAAAAGCAACTAAAATGTATAAAATAAAAATAAAATGTCTAAAGTGAGGAGATATGTACTCGATATTCCATACTCGATAAAAATTTACAAACTAGGTAAACATGCTAAAACACTATGCTAAAAACATCATGCTAAAACAATGATAAAATGTACTAAAAATAAATAAAAGCTAGGAGTAATAAAATTGGAGGTTGAGGTCGAACCAGTAGAATAGACATACTCAAAAGTTATTAATCTTCGGATTGAAAGAAGATTCGGTTGGCCATGGTATTGCGATAGTAAAAATATCTAAAAAAAAAATAAAAACCGATAAAATTCATTAAAATTACTAAAACAATTGAGATAAAAACATTTGAAATCAATAAGATCATTTAAAATTAATTGAAACATTTACATTTAATAAAAACATTTAAAATCAATAAAAGTTGTTAAAATATTTATAAAAGCAGCTAAAATAAAATCAATAAAAGTGTTAAAATGACTAAAATTATCTAAAATCAATAAAAATATCTAAAATCGATAAAAATTACTAAAAACCATTAAATGTTGGAAAAGACGAAACGTATTTAAAAATTGTTAAAATGACTATTTAAAACGCTAAAAATCATAAAATACACGAGCAAAATAAAATATTAATGTAATGGATACAGTTACAAAATTTTTTAAACTTTCTTTATTGAATATTAATACATTCTGCCACATTGAAGGGCATTAATATTAAGGCTACATGATTCATTCACACAATATGTACATACAATTAATATCAATAATAAAGAAAAAGAAATATAAAAAAAATAAAATAAGTAAATTGGTATGCCTGTGTACAAAAAAAATAATGAAATAATAGATAAAAGCTCGATGAAATTAAAGTAAATAAATCACATCCACACCTATGTAAAATATTTACATTCACCCAGGGGACTCTGAGTCATGCCTTATTCCCCGAAGTGCAAGTCACGGCAGGACTCCAGGAGATCCCAGTGCTTCTCTCTCAGCCGCGTCACTGTTATTTGAAACCAGTGGAAACTGATGGAGGGCACTATAGCAACAGACGCTCATGTCTTGAGTGGAGAATCTGGCCATTGCCAGTACTCCAATATATACATATTTACAAAAGGTCGCGGGGCCACTGCCGTTTTAACCTCCGGGGAGGATTGTAGGGATGGCTGGAGCTAGATAGGGATTGTGCTACAGGATTTGGATGATGAGTGAGTTTCTGGTGAAATTTGGAAAAATTTTCTGGGATTAGGTCAATAACAAATGGGATATGAAGGTCATTATGGAGGGTTTTGTTGGATACATAGAAGGGAGCATCGACTATTGTTCGGAGGATTTTAGACTGGAAGGATTGAATGCGTTTGATGTTAGAAAGTTTTGCTGTCCCCCACAGTTCTATTCCGTAGGTCCAAATAGGTTTCAGGATTGTCTTGTAGATTAATAGTTTGTTGTCGACTGAGATTTCAGATTTTCTATTCAATAGTCTAGTTATAAAATAGAAATAAAAGTCAAGTGTTAAAAATATAAAACTATGAAATAAAATATTTTAGCAATGGACAACTCAATAAAGTGATTAAAATACAAGTGTAAAATTTAAAAAAATAAAACTATGATATAAAATACTAAAGCAATGGATACATCAATAAAATAGTTATAAAAATCAAGAATAAAATAAGTGAGTCATTATGACGATAAAATATTAAAAAGACAATTATCCAACGGACCATTCCCTCACAAATACCATTTATTTAAAACAAATCGGAGGGAGAAAGTGAAAAAAAAAATAGTTAAAATTAAGCTAAAATAAAATACCTACCTGAAAGAGCATTGGAGAAATTAAAAAACATGATTCTTCAAAAGGGGAGATGAAATGTTTTGGACATTATAGGCTGTCCAAGGAGTGATATTGGAGGTGTATATTCTTAGATTATTAAATACGTTTTGATATTTATGAAAAAACAATATATAAAAATTGATGAGAAGAAGAGGGGGGGATGGGTGATGACGTTGTTATTAACAGTAGAAATTTTATGATATATTATAGTAAAATTATTAGAATATATGTATATATTTCATTGTTATAATTTATATTCGTTTGAAATAATATATATTTCTGTCGTTTCAATTTATATTTATATTCATTTTGTAATAATATATATATATATTTCATCGTTAGTAACTATAAATGTATATATTTCATCGTTGTCATATTTGTATATATTCGTTTGCAATAATATATGAGTATATTTCATTGTTATAATTTATATTCGTTTGCAATAATATATATTTTCGTCAATACAATTTATATTTATATTCCTTTGTAATAATATATATTTTTGTCGTTACCATGTATGTATATATTCATTTTGTAATAATATATGTGTATATATATATAGTCCCCTGACATTCTATATTTTGACGACTATCAAGCGTTCAGGGCGCTCCGCAACCTGACACAAACCACAATCCGACGAGCCAAATCTACCTATTTCCATGAAGCCCTTTCCTCAGCTCCTGATTCCAAATCCAAATGGCTACTCCTTCGTAAACTCTCTCTTTGTGATCCTATCAGATCTCCTCCCTCTGCAGTGCCCCCAGTTTCATCAAATGACTTAAATTCTTATTTCATATCTGCTTCCTCTTCAACTCCTTCATTTCTCCCCTCTTTCTTTCCTCCTGGAACATCTTTTAATGACGCCGATTTTTATTTTTCAGATATTTCTCCCACAGACCTCATATCCGCCGTGATGAAATCACACTCTAATTCTATTGGTCCAGATGGCATTCCCGTCAAATTAATTAAATTATGCCTCCCCGAAATCCTTCCGATACTCCTTTTCATCTACAATTTTTCCCTTCAAAATTCAGTATTCCCTTGCTTGTGGAAAAAAGCCACAGTCCGTCCTTTAAATAAAAATTCTAATCCGTCTTCCCCTGAAGATTTCCGGCCAATCTCAATCCTTTCTAACCTTTCCAAACCCCTGGAGAGAATTGTGCAATCCCAAGTTTCCACCTTCCTTGAACAGTCCAATCAACTTGACCTTTACCAATCTGGTTTCCGACCAGGTTATTCCACACAACCCGCATAATCAAAATCATTAATGATGTTCAGTCCGCCATTGATGACAAAAAACTAACCGTCCTTATACTCATTGACTTTTCCAAAGCCTTTGATTCCATCAACCATTCCATTCTTTTTTTCCAAATTAAAATCATTATCCTTTTCCCATAGTTCTATCCTATGGTTTCAATCATTCCTCTCCCAACGCTCACAAGCTGTCGCTATTCCTAATCAACCCTTGTCTTCCTATCTTACTTTGTCCGCAGGAGTGGCCCAGGGCTCTAGCATATCTCCCCTCCTTTTTAGTTCTTATATCAATGACATCCATAATTCAATCCTTCACTGCTCCCATCACCTTTACGCCGATGACTCCCAAATCTACCTTTCCTTCCATCCCTCAGAGTTGCATGAAGCGTTTGCCAAAATTCAAGAAGACTTGAATCGGATCAGTGCCTGGGCAAACTTAAATGGGTTAAGGTTAAACGCTGCAAAAACTCAAGCCATTGTCATTGGTTCCAAACCCTTCTCAGAGCCAATACCAACATACCTATACTGTACCTAAATGACCATCCCATTACCTTCACCTCCTCAGTAAAAAACCTAGGCATTTTCATAGACCAAACCCTATCCTGGAAACACCATATTGCTCACATTACCCGACAGTCAATTGGTACCTTGAAACTATTCCATCGCTTCCGCCATCTCCTACCCATCTCCACACGTAGACTCCTAGTAACTTCCCTCATCTTCCCCCACCTTGATTACGGCTGCGTGGTGTACGGTGGCCTCTCGGCAGAACTCGGGGAGAGACTGAAAAGAATTATGAATGCCTTCGTAAGATTTGTCACAGGGGCCCTGAGGTATTCCCGTGTTTCGCACCACTATGCTGAATTAGGATGGCTCTTCCCTTCCTTCCGAAGACAATATTTCCTAGGCACATTCCTTTACCAAATAATCAATAGTCATCGTCCGTCCTACGCATACAATCTCCTACAATTCAAATCATCTATCCACACCCTCTCCACAAGATCTCGTCCTTCTGACCTTTACACTCCTTTCCACAGATCTGCATCATTTAAACATTCCTTCGTTGTCCGTTCCACTGCATTCTGGAATTCCATCCCACTAAAAATCCGCCATGCATCATCCTTATCCACCTTTAAAACCCTCTTATTCCAATTCCTCTTCACAATCCAATCAGACGCTGGTTAAATACATACTATGTTATAAGGATTTAATTTTCTTTAGACATTATTTTTTTTCTCTTATTTTTTATTGTTTTATTCTGTGTTGAACGTGAATTTTCATCACCACTCACTAAGCATTGTGAGTAGATAAAATTTGTTTTCCTTAAGTTCTAATTTGTTATTCATGGAATGTATTTCAGTGAAATGTATTTTATTTCTAATTATCTTCAACATACTTCTCGCTATGTGTATATATATACTTTATTTTATTTTCTCTTCTCCTAATCTTTACGCATAATCACTTAAATATCTTAGGGAACATATGTATATCATTATTTGTTTTTTTATATATTTTTTTGTTTTAGTTTTTACAATTTCTTTCCCTACATATTAACAGTTATTATTATTTTTTTTAATTTTTATATTCCATCACTACAATGCTTTACCTATAAAATAGATTTTACTATTCCTTTATAATTTCATTCAGTGATTATTATGCAATTATTTTAGCTCCAATATTGTAGTACTGAACCCCTATTACTCAACTGTCCTCGTTAATTTATCCTAAGAGCTTAATTAATACTTAATGTATTACATGTATTTTGTCATTATTCATTGTAATAAGTCTTTTGACCAGATTTGTAGTTAATATATATGAACAATACTGTTATTCTAAAGGGACCTAGTCCCAGAATAAAGATGATTTTTCTATTCTATTCTATTTTTCTATTCTATATATTTCATCGTTGTCATATATGTATATATTCCTTTGTAATAATATATGTGTATATTTCATTGTTATAATTTATATTCGTTTGCAATATTTTATATTTTTGTCGTTACAATTTATATTTATTTGAGGTAGACAAGATGATACAAGTTTTAACCTGTAGGATGTCACAATATATGTATATATTTTTGTCGTTACAATTTATATTTATATTTACTTGAGGTAGACAAGATGGGACCAGTTGAGACATAATATCGTAGAATATCACAATATATGTCTATATTTTTGTCGTTACAATTTATATTTATATTTACTTGAGGTAGACAAGATGGGAGCAGTTGAGACAGGTTCGGACCTGTCGAACTTGAAAATGAAAAAATACAAATTAGGATTAAGGATTAAGATTATTCAAAATAGATTATATTGGTCACGTGGTGTACCGGTGGTTAAGGTAAGAATAGCCCAGGGTCCAAAGTCCAAAAGTGCTCCGCAAATTCTGGGATTAAAGTGGGGTAGAACCGCCATTTATACCCTACTAATGCTTATATAGTAACTTGTTATTCGAGCCATTAAACGAGTATAAATTTTAATTTTATATTCTTTAGTTTAATATTTTTTTAATATTAAAAAGAATTATTATTTTTAAAAATGAATTTTTTTGAAACTTCTTCCTCGAAAACCCATCCTATTCCTTACTTTCATATATAATGCTGTACTCCGGTCCACATATTTCCCTGATCCTTGGAAAATATCTATTGTCAAAATGATCCACAAACCCAAAAAGCCACCCGAATATCCATCCTCTTACCGTCCCATCTCTCTGTTACCCATCATGGGAAAAATCCTGGAAAAACTAATCTTAAAACGCCTATACCCAATCCTAGATTCTAATCACATAATCCCAGATCACCAATTTGGATTCCGCTCCTCCCATTCCACTATACAGCAATGCCATCGTGTGGTAGACGTAGTATCCTATGGATTGGAGCGCGGTATGTACTGTACGGGAGCCTTTCTCGATGTTGAACAAGCGTTTGATAGAGTTTGGCACCCGGGACTGCTGTACAAACTCCGAAAATTCCTACCATCTACCTACTTCCTCATTATCCGTTCCTACCTTACTGATAGATACTTTAAAGTAAATCACAACAATGTATATACATCCCGTTTTTCCCAGTCTGCAGGTGTTCCTCAAGGTAGTATCCTAGGTCCTATCCTTTACACAGTTTATACAGCTGACATCCCAACCCATCCCAACACTGTCATCACCACATATGCTGATGACACATGTATCCTATCAGTTAATGACGACCCATCTATTGCATCCCAAACCCTTCAATCCCACATCACAAACCTTGAAGAATGGTGTCAGAACTGGAGAATTAAAATAAATTCCAATAAATCCCATCAAATTACCTTCACCCTTCGTCGTAAACCAATGACTTCCTGTCCTTCAGTATCCTTTAACAACACCTCACTTATTCCTGTTGAACAAATCCGTTACCTAGGACTCCATCTGGACAAACGTCTAACTTGGAATCCTCATACCAGACTGAAACGACAAGAAACAGCTCGACGTTTCCGACTACTTCAACACTTACTAGACAAACGCTCTAACCTTCCAATCAATTATAAAAGACTGATTTACATGACTATAATAAGGCCTATTTGGACTTACGGGGTTGAGCTATGGGGCTCCACCAAGCCTTCAAATTCCTCTCGCATACAGTCCTTGCAATCCAAAATCCTTCGTAAAATCCTCAATGCTCCTTACTTTGTTACAAATAAAATTATCCATAATGACCTTAATGTTCCTTATGTATCAGATTTGGCCCAATCCAGATATCTGTCCTTCCATAATAAACTTCATAACCATCCCAACCCTCTTGTCTCTAACCTTGCTTCCTATTCGATTCCTGATAACCCTCCGAGGCGTCTGAAAAGAAGATGGCCACGTGATCTTCTAATATAGACATATTATTAGAGTGCTACCAATGGGTAGTTTCTCAACATGTGTTCCATGTCTTTATACCAATGTGCGAATTTACCAGATGTATTTTTATATACAGTTGTAAATATCATTTAAAATAAATAAATAAAAAAAAATTAAAAAAATGATTTTTTAAATTAACTTATATAAGCTTTAGTTTATTCCCATTTCATGATTTCAATATTGAATTACTTATTCAATATTACCATTTTCAATAGACTATTAACCATGAATCATATATACATATCTTCTAAAATGGAGTAACTATAATAAGTATAATTTTAATTTTTGGAAAACCAAATTTAGACAATAACAATAATATTAAAGGCAGACAAAGATATTTAGCAAGAACAGTCTTATTTTAGCGAAATAAATTCGATACTTGACTGTTTTTTTATTTGAGTTTGAAGGCGTAAAATATCGTAAAAAAGATGCTATCATCTTTGTGTTATTATTGTCTAATTTCCTTGTAAAATAATAGACTATTTTCACTGTATAAAAAGTCGTCAGTCGAAGGAGGGTTTGCGGTTTCAATCCGATTTATAACCCCTAGACCATGATTCTACAATATTTAGATATGTCAGTTATATATATAAATATTTTTTTCCTGCTATGTTTCGGCTTCCCTAGCGGCCGATAATTGACCGAATAAGCTTATGTTTGATATATATAGCCAATATGAAGAAGCCTGGTGGCTCCTTTGAAAAAAAAAACTATCATAGGAATATAATATCAAAAAAATAATAATTAAATAGACCTATTGAAAATGCTTATATAGTAACTTGTTATTCGAGCCATTAAACGAGTATAAATTTTAATTTAATATTCTTTAGTTTAATATTTTTTTAATATTAAAAAGAATTATTATTTTTAAAAATGAATTTTTAAATTAACTTATATAAGCTTTAGTTTATTCCCGTTTAATGATTTCAATATTGAATTACTATATTATCATTTTCAATAGACTATTACCCATGAATCATATATACATATCTTCTAAAATGGAGTAACTATAATAAGTATAATTTTAATTTTTGGAAAACCCAATTTATACAATAACAATAATATCAAAGGTAGGCAAAGATATTTAGCAAGAACAGTCTTATTTTAGCGGAATAAATTCAATACTTGACTGTTTTGTTATTTGAGTTTGAAGGCGTAAAATACCGTAAAAAACTACTTTTTTTTCATTTGTGTGTTATTATTGTCTAATTTCCTTGTAAAATAATAGACTATTTTCACTGTATCAGAAGTCGTCAATGGAAGGAGGGTTTGCGGTTTCAATCCGATTTATAACCCCTAGATCATGATTCTACAATATTTAGATATGTCAGTTATATATATAAATATTTTTTCCTGCTATGTTTATATATATATATAATCCCCTGGATATGATCTCCTCACTTCACAAATCCTTAGACAACTTCCCAAAAATCAATTATATTCCTGACCTATCTATATAATTGCATCCTTCGTACTACCAACTTTCCCTTGATATGGAAACACTCCATAATCGTGCTATTTTCAAAACCAGGCAAACCCGTTAATAACACATCCTAGAGACCGATAAGCTTACTCCCTATCATCTCAAAAATCTTTGAGAAAATCCTCCTCAAACGCATCCTACCCATACTCGAATCCCACAACATCCCTTCTCATCAATTTGGATTCCGCTCAAGACATTTCACTGTCCAACAAGGCCTTCGTGTTGTGGACCATATACCTCTGCACTTAAAAACAAGCAAAAATTGCACTGGTGCCTTTCTGGACATAGCGCAAGCTTTCGACCGGGTGTGGCACAATGGCTTGCTTTTCAAGCTCAAAACCCATTTACCCCAATCGTTATACCTAGTCCTCAAATCATATCTCTCAAATCGTTCCTTCCAAGTCCGTTGCTGCACCAAATTCTCCACTTACTATCATGTTGAGGCTGGTGTTCCACAAGGCAGTGTTTTGGGTCCAGTTCTCTACATCATTTTCACTGCCGATATCCCTTCAAATCCCGATACCTTCCTAGCTACATTTGCTGATGATACTGCCATTCTATCCTCCCACTCAGATCCTCAATTATCATCTCAAAACCTACAATCTCACCTCTTCTTGATTGAGCAGTGGTGCAACAACTGGCGCATCAAAATCGATGAAGCAAAATGCAACCATATTACTTTCACCCTGCGACGCAGATCCTGTCCCACAATCCTTTTCAATTAAATACTACTTCCCTACTCAGATACAGTCCGTTACCTTGGCTTCCTTCTAGACAAAAGACTAACTTGGAACCCACATACGAGACTTAAAAGACAAGAACTTAACCAAAGATATGGCCAGCTATATAGACTACTAAGCAGGACATCTCATCTTTCGATTGAAAATAAACTTTTAATCTACAAGACAATACTGAAACCTATCTGGACCTACGGACTTGAACTGTGGGGAACTGTTAAACATTCGAATATCAAACGCATCCAATCCTTCCAGTACAAAGTACTTAGAACAATAGTCAATGCCCCATATTATGTCACAAATAAGACCCTACACCATGACAGTAACATCCCATTTGACCTCGACATCATCCCATCCAGATTCTCAAACTTTCACCAGAACCTTATCCATCATCCAAATCCTTTAGCTCAATCCCTATCGAGCTGCCATCATCCCTACAATCCCCCTCGAAGGTTAAAACGGCAGTGACCGTGAGATCTATTGTAAATATGCTTTTGGAGTCCTGGCAATGGCCAGCTTCTCCACTCAAGTCCTGAGCATCTAGTGCCCTCCTTCAGCCTCCACTGGCTTTTAATACTACTGATGCGGCTGGAAAAGGTGGCACTGGGATCTCTGGAGTCTTGCTTTGCCTTCCACATGTGGGGAGAAAAGCCTGGCTCGGAGATTTCTGGACGAATGTATATATTGAATATAGGTTTGAATGTGTTTAGAAGTTTTTATTTTATTTTGTTTGTTTATTTATTTTTTCCCCTATTGATTTACATTTTTTTTATAAGTATTATTTATTTACTTTTTATGTTTATAATTACTTCTTTATTACTTGTATATACTGTATGAATGAGAACTTCTAGCCTTAATACTTATAGCCCTCCAACAGAGGCTGAATGTATTATTATTCAATAAAATATAATAAAATTCCTTCTCACATCCCAAAATGACGTTATACAATAAAATAAATATTGTAAAACAGATTTTGACTGAGGTGAATGGTTGATAAAATTTATTGAGTCTTAATTTTAAAAATCAACCCATGCTTATTTTATTTTATTTTTATTTTCATTTAAATAATGTTTTTTTTATTTCGTTTTTCTCAAAATTTTATTTGATTTTTACTTGTTTTAATTTAATTTCACTGAAGATACTGTATATATTCTTTAATATTGATTAATGTAATTTTTGGCCAGATGTAGTTTTTATTTTTTTGTTAGAACTCTATTATAAGTGTCCTTAACTGTGACAAATTGTAATATTTCTGAATAAAGTGTTTTAATATCTGTTATTCATAAGGTATCTTGTCCCAGAATAAAGTTTACTTTCTATCTATCTATCTATCTAAAAAACAAAATAAAAAAAGTTTTAAGCCTAGGAATTTTATTTGGTTACTTAGAATATCTTTTCATCATTTAACATAATATTCAAGTTAGGGATTTGATGCTTTCTAGAGAATATTATATATTTGGTTTATTCGGGTTGGGACGTTAGCTTTTTATTTTGTGCCCAACTAGCCAGTTTGTATAAATATAATAAAATATATAAATATAATATCATCTGTACGTTATTATTGTCTAGTTTCCTTTAAAAAAAATAGACTATTTTCAGTGTATCAAAAGTCGTCAGTCGAAGGAGGGTTTGCGGTTTCAATCCGATTTATAACCCCTAGACCATGATTCTACAATATTTAGATATGTCAGTTATATATATATAAATTTTTTTTTTCCTGCTCTGTTTCGGCTTCATTAGCTGCCGATAATTGACCGAATAATCTTAAGTTTGATATATATAGCTAATGTGATGAAGCCTGGTGGCTCCATTGAGAAAAAAACTATCATAGGAAAATAATATCAAAAAAATAATAATTAAATAGACCTATTGAAAATGCTTATATAGTAACTTGTTATTCGAGCCATTAAACGAGTATAAATTTTAATTTTATATTCTTTAGTTTAATATTTTTTTAATATTAAAAAGAATTATTATTATTAAAAATGAATTTTTGAATTAACTCCTATAAGCTTTAGTTTATTCCCGTTTAATGATTTCAATATTGAATTACCATATTACCATTTTCAATAGACTATTACTCATGAATCATATATACATATCTTCTAAAATGGAGTAACTATAATAAGTATAATTTTAATTTTTGGAAAACCCAATTTAGACAATAACAATAATATTAAAGACAAACAAAGATATTTAGCAAGAACAGTCTTATTTTAGCGGAATAAATTCGATAATTGACTGTATTTTTATTTAAGTTTGAAGGCGTAAACTACCGTAAAAAATATAATACCATCTGTGTGTTATTATTGTCTAATTTTCTTCTAAAATAATAGACTATTTTCACTGTATCAAATATCGTCAGTGGAAGGAGGGTTTGCGGTTCCAATCCGATTTATAACCCCTAGATCATGATTCTACAATATTTAGATGTGTCAGTTATATACGTAAATTTTTTTTCCTGCTTTGTTTCGGCTTCCCTAGGGACCGATAATTGACCGAATAAGCTTAAGTTTGATATATATAGCTAATGTGAAGAAGCCTGGTGGCTCCTTTATCGTATCTTCAACTTTTCGTTGCAAAAATCCATATTCCCATCCTGCTGGAAACTGCCCTAGTCCGACCTTTGAATAAAATTCCCAACCCTGCCTCACTGCAAGACTTCCGACCTATTTCTCTCCTTTCCAACCTGTAAAAGCCGTTAGAACGCCTTGTACTAAATCAACTCTCCAACTTCCTAGAGGAATGTTCTCTTATCAATCCATTCCAATCTGGCTTTCGACCTGGTTACTCAACGCAATCCTCTCTCCTTAAAATAACCAATGACCTCCAAAACTCCATTGAACACCAAACCCTTACTATCCCCATCCTTCTAGATTTTTCCAAAGCGTTTGACACAGTTGACCATAACATCCTCCTCACTAAATTATACAATCTTCCTCTATCCAATAGTACCCTGAGTTGGTTCAAATCCTTCCTTTCAAATCGGTCCCAGTATGTAGTTGTCCCAGGTCACCCTCCATCTAAAACCCTTCCCCTCTCCTGTGGTGTCCCTCAAAGTTACTCTCTATCTTCTACGCTGTTTTCTATTTATATTAATGACCTTCCCCTCCTGATCCATCACTCCCCATACCATATCTATGCAGACGATTTCCAAATATATCTGTCCTTCCAATAGGATTTGTGACTGGGCGAGAGCTAACAAGTTGAATTTGAATACAGAAAAGACGAAGGCAATCTTAATAGGCTCCAATCACCTCTTTAAAACTGTTCCTAATATTCCAACTCTGTTCCTACATGATAATACCATCAAATTCTATCATTCCATCAAAAACCTTGGAATGATCTTTGATCAAACGCTTTCCTGGAAAAATCATACATCCATCATCTCCACCTTAAAACGTCTAAATTACTCCCGTCACCTATTTCCATTTGAAACCCGTAGGCTCCTAGTTACTTCCTTAATTTTCCTCCGCTTTGACTATTGCTGTTCGGAATATGGGGGGCGTCTCTGGGGATCTTGAAGCGAAACTAAAACCTTTGATAAATTGCTTTGTACGATTCATCTTCGGGATACCAAGGGATGCCTCTGTTTCCCATTTGTATGCAGAGTTGAAGTGGCTTTATCCTTCCTGCCGTCCTTAAATATTTCCTGGTATCCTTCCTCTTTCAAGTCATCCAATCCCACCGCCCCTCATACATCTACGAGCTCCTTCAATTCAAATCCTCTTTCCGTTCCCTCAATACTCGTTCTCGGTCTTCTGATTTATGCATAAAGGCTCACCGAACCGCTGCTTTCGACAGATCTTTCATTATCCGATCCTCATCCCTTTGGAACTTCATCCCCTCTCACATTCGTCAATCCAATACCCTGTCTACCTTTAAATCCCGCCTGTTCAATCATTTCTTATCCGTCCAGTCCCCATGAAATTGTAAATAGATATTAATGTAAATATGTGTATAAATTATTAGTTCGTTCTTCATTATTTTTACTTCTTCCATTTTTTTTTCATTATTTTATTCTTTATTATTAACTGATTAAAATTATAAAGTAACTTATAATTTTTCATTGTTTTACTATGACTGTTTAATTGCTCTGTATTTTTATTTATGTATCTCTAAGGCTCCTTAGCCCATATTTATGTCTTTCTGTATTATTCTAAAGGGACTCGTCCCAGAATAAATAAAGTATTATTATTATTAAATGAAATTAACCATTATTGTTATGTGAAGAAAATAATTTACGCAATAAATAATTGTGAAAATCTGGAAAGAATAAACCACTCCAAATACAAATTAGAAATGTACTGTTAAATATAATCCTAGACATTTTAATACTTTTTACTTTCACTTACCTATATAAGTAATACATAGTAAGGGTATGTATTGCTATCGTGAAAATGTTTGAATCTGAGTTTTCAACGTAAATACACGTTTTGAGGTCCCCGGAGTCCAAATAACCAAGTCCCAAAAAAGGGTCTGTGTGTGTGTGTGTGTGTGTGTGTGTGTGTGTGTGTGCGTGTGTGTGTGCGTGTGTGTGTACCTGTCTATGTTTTAACTGTCTAGCTCAAAAACCAAAAGTTGTACGGAAGTGAAATTGCATATTTAAGGTTTTTATAGAGTGCTACCAATTGGTAGTTTCTCAACAAGCGTGTTTCATGTCATTATATTCCTCTGTACACATTTACTTGATGTATTCATACTAATACAGTTGTAAATATCATAATAAAAGTTAAAAAAAAAAAAGTTTTTATATGCTGGGGATGTTACAGCAACTTTTTCGTCTAAATCAGCTAACCGGAAGTGGCACTTTATATGGACTAAACATATTTTTACGATTATCTCTAAAATCGCTTTAACGATTTTGATTAAATTCATCATATCAGTGTAAAATTAAGCAGTTTTAAATAAAATGTGGTTATTATTCTGATTGATGTTCTCTAACAAGGCTTAAATTGCTAGTTTTCAATATTAGCTTCGTCTAAAGTACCTTTAATTTTTTTTTATTTGAAACAATTGACTATTTCATATTAGTTTCTAATATTATAAATGGTTAAATATATAATATGAAAGAATTTGATAAATAACTAAACGAGAAATAAGAAATCGTAACGGAGAATAGTTGTAATTGAGGAACAAAAGGAATACTATCACACCCAAGTTCGCCCGAAAGATTAGAACACGCTTCCATATGTATCATGAGATTAATATAATACGGACTCCAATAATATTACATAAATATACATATATGGTTTTCATAAATGCTAGTGTTGGTATTATTTAATAGTTAATTGTATAGATTACAGTGATATACATATTAAAATCTGTAGATATGAGTATATTTATACAAATAAAAATACCGACAATGAAATATAAATAAATATAGAGTCTATAATATTTACTTTCACTCCGCTTTGTCTGAAAATACTCATTTCTGCTAAGAAAAGGGTGGTAAGTGAAAGTTGTGTGATGCGCATAACCGAATTAAACATATCGTTAATCAAGAGTGTACGCAGCTTTCATATTGGGGGGGAGGAACAATACGGAATTTTTTTTTTGGAAAAGTATATTATTATTACAATTTATAAATATTTTTATATGAAATATAATATAAAATTAGAACAATTTTTCAAAATTAATTTTCTTGGATTTTCGGTAAACCTTTTATATTATATTGTTTTAGTTTGCTTTCAAATTACTTAGAGGGGGAGAGGGCAACGCCTATTTCATTTGAAATAATTGCAAGAGCGTTGTCAAAAGGGGGTACATTTTTTTAAAAATAGGGAGACAGTTAAATTGAGGATGAAGAAATTAGTCCTTATTTCCTAATTAGTTTCTTTCAGTATAAAGGTACCGCATGCCGATATTTCAAACAAGCTGCGCCCTTTGAGTCAATTTTGAAACTGGAAATACTGTAGACACCTGCTTGTGTTGAGTTCTCAAGGCGGAATTCCACTGCAACTTTTAGGCAACATGTAGCATGCGGCATTGACTACACACAGTCTTTCTACAGAAGGAACACAAAGCGACAAGAAATATGTCCCCTTGCCGCATGCTACAAGTTGAACGTTGTTGCCTGTCGAATGCGTCATTTCTCCATATGAAGAATCATATCACACTTTGAAACTTGTCTGATTCTAAAAAGAACCCAAGGACCTCTAGGGACAAAAAAGTTTAACTGCTACCTTAGCTCTCAATATTTTTAATCATTCTCTCCCAGTAATATCCAAAATTTTGTTTATTTGCAGTTCATTAATTATTTAATCGTTCAAAGTAGTGAAAATTAATTTTCCACAATTGTAAATACCGCTTAGTGACTATTTACCTTTTTACTAAATTTAGTTATAAAGCCACAATAGTTAATGTGTATTATGATTTTTGGGAATCTTAGAGTTTCATAATCGATTTCAGAAAATATTGTGTATAATCATAACACGCACTGCATGAATATGAGAATAATTGAGTCTCAAAATATAGTTGTTTATTTATTTACTGAACTTACAGTTAACGTATGTATATAATTAATGTCTGACGGCCCATCATTAAATAGGCTATGATCGTGCTAACCGCTTAATTAGCAACCATTTAAATAAAACTATGATCAATAATTTGATTGAAGACAATTAGAAGAAATTTTTCATACCCTCTCTCTTTTTTAAGTATCTTGTTATGATTATTTTTCCTGGTCATTTAAGCTGACATTACTTTAATTATTTTATATCTGAAACTGTTGCCATCCGTGATTTCTGGTATATCTATAAACTATAGTTTGTGATTGAATATAGTGATTTGTTTATGTTTATGTTAGTATTAGATGTCTATTTAAGTGACGCACAATCAGCTGAGCCCTTCAGTCATGTACGAGCAACAGGAGGAAGAACATCCAGGTTCCATTGAAGGTATTGTTGCCTCCTAATTCGTATTATTTTTTTGAGATATTAATGCTTAATTTGCAACACTTGTCTTCTTTAGTAATAACATCTTTATTAGTGGTCTCAATGTATAAATGATAAATGGCAGTTCCTCACCTTATTATATATCCCTTAACCTAATTTTACCTCATACGTATTGCGATCATGAAAATTTTCGAGTCTGAATTTTCAATGGAAATACACGTTTTGAGGTCCCCTGAGTCGAAATGACCAATTCCCACAAAATGGCCTTTGTTAGTGTTGCCCAAAATCGCTCTTGGTCTTACAATGGAGAAACCAAAGAAATACGACGGCGCCCGAGCTCACCCGACCAAGGCCGAAAGATTAAATGAGGCTTCCATACATAACATGAGCTTAATATAATACGGACTCCGACAATATCATGTACATATACATATGGGTTTTTCATAGATGGTATCTTTGGTGTTATTTAATCTTTCATTGTATGAATTTCAGCAAAATTAAAATTAAAATTTGTATGTAAGGGTAATTAAACAAATAAAAATACCATCAATGAAATTGAAATAAATATAGTGTCTATAATTTTTACTTTCACTTACCTATTGTCTGAAAATACTTATTTCTGCTATGAAGAGGGTAATTTTTTTTTTTTTAATGAATTCATATCTTAATATATATTGTTGAATAATTAAGAGGTCGATTTTTACTTTATTTTTTAGTATCTTACTTGTTTTTAAGTTTTGATTTTCTCAGAGTGCATGTGCGTATTTGCAAATAATAAATAAATACAAGGAAAATACAATTTCCTTCAAATTTTGTCCAAATTCAAAAATTGTCCCTCAAGGTAAGATCCTTCCTCAATATAAATATAAATGAAGGTAAATCAGCCTGGAATCACCAGCGCAAGTTTTAATTCCTTATATTTAACTAATGTATAATATAATTTTATGGTATGGTACACTGGTGGATGAGGGGCTTCAACCTGACCCCCCCCCCCCACAAAATATTCTGTGACAAATATTTAAAGAATCACACTATCTATTTTTTAATTATAACGCATAATGCCACTAAATGTAAGCATATGTTAAGAAAAAAAAATTAATAAAAGCATTAATGTTCCAGTTCTTAACGTTACTAACTTAAAAAAAATTAGCCCCAAAATTAAATCCTGGATCAGCTACTTGTATGATATATCAAATAATAAGGGAAGAAGATTATGGACACTAAAAAGGAAAAAGAATAACTGGTCCTAAAAGTTCGAATGCGTATTCAATATTTTAGAGTGACCAACATGTCATTAAGATTTAAATGAAAAAAGATAAAAGTTGAACTGCAAGAAATAATTAATATTTAAAAAATAAAACTGCTTAGTTCATAAGTGTTTAAAATAGGTACTTACAATTTATTTTGAAAAACATCACAGTAGTTAATAGATTAAAAAAAAAATTGTTTAACAAGTAATTCCATCGTATTTATAGATGTCGCTGTGACTATAGCCAACAATACTGTGCCATTGTTGCCATAATTGTAATAACTTACAGATACTTCATTTATAAGTATATAAAACAAAATTGTGAACACTTCATTCAACAATATGAATAAACAAAACAACAAAATAAAAAAATAAAAACCTTTGAGACTTTTTTTTTTTTTTTTTTTTTTTTTATCATTTCATTGTTGGCTGTTTCTAAGAATTGGTGCACCTCGATCGCTATACTTCAGTCATGGCTGAGCCGATGGATGAAGAACATCTCATCGTCAGTAGTGTTGAAGGTACTGTTTCAAATTACTTAAACACATAAAACTAGTAATTAAAATGTTGCGTTTTAAAATATTTTGTGTGTTATAAAGTGTATGAACATTATTTTGTACGAAACAACCCATAAGTTTATAATTGTTTTCACTTAGTCGTTTTGTTTACAAATATAATTTTTCATTCTTGATATTTTTGAACTTATAAACAAATTCATCGCTTTGTGAGAGAAAAATATTAATTTTCGTAAGGTGAAAAAACAAGTCAGCTTCTAAAGAGATAAATCTACTATTAATTGCCGAATCCAAAAGTCAGTTAAAATTAAAGAAATCAAATTTTTTAGACGATGAATTACAGTTCTAATTTAAAAAAATAAATAAAAAAGTAGCAACACAAACATACATCGTGTAAAATTAAAGATTTGTTTAATTCTGGAGATTTATTGTGATACTACTTTAAAACAATACTAGATTGTGTACTAATTCCGAAAAGCTAACCCTACGTTCTTTCCAAGATCACAATGATCACACTGTAAATAGAATCCCGAGGAGTGCCGAGTATTGAAAATAAAGTTTATTTGCAAATTATACCAAGGAAAACTAAGAAAAACGTCTTTTCGTAGTGTGGTTTTGTCTTTTTTTTATGATAGTGGAAAACGCACTCGATTATAGATAATACATAACATT
The DNA here is from genome assembly GCA_928085145.1 of Nezara viridula. NCBI lineage: Eukaryota > Metazoa > Arthropoda > Insecta > Hemiptera > Pentatomidae > Nezara > Nezara viridula. Next base: position 121,558,555 of record OV725078.1, on the reverse strand, counting down.
TTTAATCATGCGTTAGTACGGAAAAATGCGTTTAATTTTGATTGCAGCATTGTTCAAATTTAACCAATATCTTCCTTCGAAATTATGAAATGTGCTTATAAACATACTGTTTACTGGTTCACAAGAATGGCGTGGGGCTAAGATCTTTTCGATCACACTTGTTCGTGGTGTATCGGGAATAGCCGAGCATGTCCGATAACAACAATGTTTATTTCAAGTTAGCTTACATTTTATTCTTTGAGGTTCTTACGTTGGGTTATACTTATTCTTTGATATCTAAATACTTACGTTTGGTTAATTATATTTAATTGTTTTATTTTAAGCAATAATTAAGAACAACATGGTTTGTTATTCTCATAATTGTTTATGCCAAAATGTTCACTTTTTTTTAAGAATTGGTGACAGAAAAAATACCGCATATACGCAATTAAATAAAACGCAGAATTATCTTCTTTTTTTTTTTTAATTTTCATTATGTTATTTATTAATTTATTTTGTTACATTTACTAAACTTTAGTCTTTACTGTTTTCAACTTTTCTCTTGTTTCCTGTTTTAATCACTTTTATTATATCGCAATTTATAGCTTTGTAATTCAATAACAAAAAAGCACGCGGGGTTGTGATAGTCATTAACAAAAAACATAAAAGTCATGACGAAATTCGATCATCGGTACTAAACGTAATCTAAACGCACTGACTGATCCACGAGAAGGGGGGGGGAGGTCTTGTCAAATGAAGTGGCCTTTAATATCAGGCAAATACTATGCTTTTTGAAATTTTCTAACAAGACTCAAATGCCGATTTTTCATAATTTCTTATTAAATTATTATTGACTGAAGGAAAAATAAGGAATTGTTATGAGGGATTGAGAATTGAAACGCGAGTGGGTCCTCGAGCTTGGCGAAAAGTTACCATACTCTTCTATATGTAACATGTGCATAATATTATATATCATTGATGTGGGATGTGCGATTTCCGATAATATTATATACTTAAACATGTGGGGTTTTCAGAAATTCTGGTTCTGGTATTATTTAATATTTAATTGTATAGTTTACGGCAATAAAAAAATTAAAATGTGTAAACATATAATCAGTGTTTAAAGTTAAATACATATAATAAACTTTATCATTGACACTCTTGTCGGATTAAAAAAAAAAAATCGTGGCACTCAATTATTTATTATAATTAAATAAAACATACAGTCGTAGAAGAAAATGGTTTTGAGACGAAAAACTCACAAATAGATTAGACAATCGGGAAAAACATATGATATTCAATTGTTTTAAATAGCATGTTGTACCATCTATATATTTTTCAAGTTCCCTATGTTTGTTGTCCATACCAGCTAAATATTTGAATATTAACATTATTTTCTTAATCGGCCGCTGATGACCCAGTTTTTCGCCTAATGCTTCAAATCTAACTACTAAAATATGTATGAAAAGAGATATATATATTACTATATATTTCGAGACAAGTAAGGAGAGAACGAAAAAAAAATTATAAAGATTTTAAAATACTTTGAACTGTGCGCAAAACCTCATAGTTTTTGAGATATTCTCAAAAAAACTAAGAAAATATCAATTATCTGTCTTTCCTCCCCCTCCCCCCAATCAAAACCCGACGGGGGATTCATTGGGACTTTTTATCATTTATTACGGAGGGGTTAATGAATAATTTCTGGCAAGTTTCATCTTTATTTTTTTAATGTTCTGGTCAATCCCTAATTTTACTCAACTATATGGGTATTTAATCCATATGACTGCTATGAGAACATGAAAAAAAAATTACCACTATAGAAAAATTCAAGATTATAAGCGTTGGTAGAAACCTGCAACACATGGACAATGGAAAATTCCGTCTGTCGATGTCTGTGTGTAATTAATAATAAATATTCATTGCATTTATAACTAAAATAAATGAGAAACAATATATCTACAGTATCATTATATATTTATAAATCCATTCTAGCAATTTCTTCCTTCACTGTTTCATTTGTTTAAATTGAGTTACATTAATACATTAAGACCCCATAAATCTAATAAATAATAAATTTGATTTCAACAATAATAATAATAACAATCACACAATATTGTACCAATAGTTTACTAACTGATCAATTGAGATATTTGAAATGTGGCTTGCTGTACATAATTGCTTAAGGCTTTCCAGGTAGAACCCTTTAATAAACCAAATAATTCTTCCGGAGAACAGGTCTGCTGCCCAAAACATTTCCCTCTTATCTCACTATGACAAGTCCCCAAAAAGTGAATGATATCCTCTTTTTCTTGAGAGTTACATACAGGACAGTTATCGTTCTCTTCCACCATCCATCCTACATCGAAAAATTGACCCTATAGTCACAATATCAAAACTATCATTAAGATAGGGTACAACACTGCCCACTGAACATAGTCCTGCGCAAATAGAAAAACTCGAATGAACGGATGAAGTCCACTACCCTATGTCTAACAACAGTCAATTTTACGCGCAGATCAGCGATATTTGCAGTATCAAGATTAATTTTACAACTATCCTCGAATTCTAACCACTAAACTCTCTTAGTTATCACCTCTTACGCTAGAATATGTGGCAAACGAAAACCAGGTATCTCCAGAACTTTCAAAATATAATCGAAATGAATTTTAAGTGTGTAAGAGTATATCGAGGCGAGACCGGTTTCGTATCCCAAAATATAATTAGGTGCATACCTTGGGAGACGAAATGATTTTTTTACAAAGCATGTTTTAATTTTTTGCAAAACTTCATAGGGCTCAAAACCCCAAACCTACCCAGCATAACCAATCACCACCCGAGAGACCGAATTACAGACCACTAGTTTACTTAAATAAGGGACATTTTTGCTAGCTATGAAAGTATGCCAGGTAGAATTTAGGCCAAATTTTGCATGACTTACTCTTTAAGCAAAGTGTTGTCCCAAGACCAATCTTGGGGTAATGATAACAATCAGGTACTTATACTCATTTGTATAGTCTACCTCCATTGCGAAAAACTATTATTTTTGACTTGGCCAAATTTATATGCAAGTTCCACATTTGGCAATAATTCTCCAAGTGGTTTATCATATGTTGTAATTTAACTGAGGAAGGGGCTAATAGTACTACGTCCTCTGTAAACAATAAACACCTAATATTTACTCCTGCAATTTCTAGCCCTTCTTCTAAATGTTCGTGTAAATTGGATAAACACTATTAATTTTATACACTGATGCAATTCTACATTCTATGATGGTGGTATTGGTCCTATTTAATTTAATATTTTATGAATTATAACCCTAATTAGGTTTAATCATAATTTGTACTACTAGATAGAATGAGGTTGCTTTTTATTTAAAATCAGATATACCAAGATAAGATCATCAGACATATCTTAAATTTTAAACATCCTTACTTTATTTAATCATGCTTGTTGCATGTAGTCCATAATCAGATTAAAGTTAAGTGTAAGTGTGGTTGGAAGGTTGCTCATTGTTATATCATTGTTTATATTGTTCACTATTAAGGGTTATTATTAAAACATTTGAGTAATTAAAATTCTGAATGTATACTGGCATATGTGCTGTTTAGTCCTTTTGTATCTGCTTAGAAATTAAATACTGTGTCTAGATTTTTTGGAATGTAAATTGATTCTAGAACTTTTTTTTTGAAGCTATTTTTTTCACTTATACTTATTTTATTTTAGTGTTATTAAAAGCAAAATTGTGTTTTTGTTGGTACTGTGTGTTGATAGTCCAGTGCAGATGTTATTTTCTTTTATTTTAGAATTACAATTGTTTTTATGTTGGTTGATTCTATTTTTATGTTTGTTTTGTTTGTCCTATGTAACATGTGTTATTTTTATTTTCACTATTGCTATTTTTACAGCCTGTACAATCTATTTTGTAAATCATGTCAGTTTTTATCATTTTTATTTATTTTGTCTTTATTATTGGTGTAAATATTTAGAATTTTTTTTTTTTTTTCTACTGAACTTTGAATCTGCTAAGCCATATTGCTTGAAATTATTAGTTATTTTGTCAGTAAGGCTAGTAATTTGTGTTAGGCAGTAAAATTTTGGTTTTGTGTGTTGGGATTCACTATTATTTGTTTAATTATTTTTTTAAATTTTGCTGGACGATGCTTCATTTTGGTTCATTGGCTTGAAAAAAATGGGTATTCAATACATTTCTGTTATTTTTGGATGTTTGTTCATCTTTATTATGTTTTTCTCTTAGTTGCTGGGGTGTTTCTTTTCATACTGTTGACAACAGGCTTCATGTTTTTTAGATGTTCCTTTTCTCCATAAATTCTTTATCATTTTTTCTGGATAAAAATTTTCATTTAATAGTCTTTACACAATCCCTTTTACTTTTTTTATGTTTTTCATGCCAGTTAGCTTTATGACCCTGTCTATTAGATTCATGGCTACATTCTTAATTTGATGAAAAGGGTGGTTGCTGCAATAATTTAATAATCTATTACTGGTATCTTCTCTTTTTGTCCATTCTGTGGTCAATATCCCAGTTTCATCTTTATGTATGCTGATATCTAAAAATCTGATGACATTATTTTTTTGTATCTCTTTTGTGAATTTTAAATTTGAAACAATATTCAAGATATTCAGAAACTTTTCAACATCATCCATCTTTATTACCATCAGTATATCATCAATGTATTTACTGATCATTGGCACTTCCTTTTTGTATATTTCTATTGCTCTCTCCAAAACCTGATTCATTATCGAGCCTGCCAGATTCTTTTTCATAGATAATCCCACAGGAATACCATTAACAGTTTTGTAAAATTTTTGTTTATATGGGAAGAAACTATTGTCACTGCATAGTTTTACTCCTTCTTTATATAATTTCATATTTTTTATATCTGTATGGGGTTTTATTTTTTCCCAATTTGCTTCTATTATTTTTATTACTTCCTTCACATTGATATTTGTAAATAAACACATCAAAACTGACGAGACAATATTTACTTTCCATATTTTTATTTTTTTCTAACCTTGTTTTTACCTCATTGTGTTTCTCACATTATAATTATTTTCGAACCTCAAGTTGTTGAGTGTGGGGTTAAGGTATTTAGCTAATCTCTCCGTAACATCATTGATATTACTAATAATAGGCCTAAGTGGAGCACCACTTTTATGTAACTTTACAATGCCATGTATTCTGGGAGTAATATAATTGTGGTTAATTAATTAATTTTCTTTCTTTTTTAATGAAGTTGCTTTTTATTAATTTATTTATATAGAGCTCTATTGCTTTATATACATTCTTATATGGGTTATGTTGAATTTTCTTATATATTAGATCATTCTCCAATAAATTTTTCATTTTGTTGTCATAATCAGCATGTTCCATGATTACTGGTTTTTTAGTTTTATCCGACTTAATGATGTTCAGTTCAGCATTGTTTTCCAAAACATGTTAGTACTAATTAAATACTTATTAACCTTACTATGTAGTTTGAGTTTTATATCGCCATTTAAATTTCTTTAATGGGTGTTACTTTTTTTGTCCAAAAAATTGTCGATATCTTTATTAATTTCATTGAGTAAGCATGATTTATGATTCTCTGTAATTAGAATGTCATTCATTATTACCTCTGTATCAGCCAATATACTGATGATTTTATTACTATTGTTGTTTGGTATTACATTAAAATTTTCTCCTAAGGCCAGTAAATTGATTATGTCATTAGGTATGTTTGTTTTACTTAGGTTGACAACCCTATTGCTTTTGAACATGTTCTGATAATTATTTATGATACCCTCATCTTTAAAAATGGCATTATCTGCATAAATTTAATTTTATTATAGGAATCAAATGATAATTTTTGCTTTGTGTTATTGAAATAGTACGATTTCATGAATTTTGGTTTGTAAGTCCTTTTGATTTTGTTATTAATTCTATCATTATGGTGAACCAAGATATTATTTACAAGTTTTTCTTTTTCGAGTCTTTTTTAATGTGCTCAGTTAATATTCTGTCATATGAAATATTTTTGAAAAATATCCTGTCCATTTCATTTTTGATATGGTGTATTCTCCAATGGTTTTGTTTAATTTCCAACTTTATAATGTGATTGGCTATTCCAGATATAATATTTTTATTTTTTGGTTTACAGCTATTTTGAATTGTTGAAAGATTTCATGCATGTACTTGAAATAGCAATTTTGAATTAGTTGAAAGATTTTCAATTGGCATGATAACTTTGATAATATGCAAGGGAACTTCACCATATTTATTTTAGTCTACATCAGCTACGTTTCGGCTAATAAGCCATTTTCAAGCCATCTATTCCTATGGGATCATTCATGAGCACAAATCTGGCAAGCTTGATGATGATTCTGGTTTTGGACAAAACAGTAGAAATATACAAAAATGAAGTGCCAATCATCACCAAATACATTGATGATATACTGATGGTAATAGAGAAGGTTGATGTTGAAAAGTTTCTGATTATCTTGAATATTGTTTTAAATTTAAAATTAACAAAAGAGATCGAAAAAAATAATGTCATCAAATTTTTAGATATCATTTTAGAAATTTCTTTATTGAGTTATATTACAATCTGTCACATTTAAGGACAATAGTAATAGTGATAAAGAGTAGATCATTCATACTTTGTGTGACTGTATATCATAGGTTTATGGAGAAGAATAAAGGTTATTGCAGAGAATTATTTTAATCATCTAGTTTTTTACTTGCTTCAAGGTTTTTTACTTTCACTTACCCATGCATGAAATATTTAGTAACGGAAAGTATCTAAAACGAGTATTCAACGGAAATACAAGTTATGAAGTCCCCATCCAAACAACAAATAAATAAAAAAAAAATAGCAATGTAATAATACTAGAAGTAAATATATATAAACTAAATGATACTAAACTAAAAAAAAACAACTAATCTAACAAAATAAATACTTAAATACATACATGCTTTTATACAATATTTACAATATTCATTCACTCAAGGTCTCCGAGCCAAGCCTCTTTCCCCACACTCATGGAGGGAAAGGCAGAACTCTAGGAGATCCCAGCATCTTTCAATCAGCCGCATCACTGGTATTACCAATGGAGGCTGATCAGACACACTACAACCAGACATACATGGCTTGAGTGGAGAATCTGGCCATTGCCAGAACTCTAATATATTCTTACAACAGGTCTCCGGGCCACTGCCGCTTCAACCTTCGAGGAGGATTGTAGGGAACAGTAGAGCTAGAGAGGGATTGTGCAATTGAATTTAGATGATATGTAAGGTTTTGATGTAATTTGGAAAAATTTTGAGGGATAAGGTGTATGACAAATGGGATATTAAGGTCATTGTTTAGGATTTGGTTGGTTACATAGAACGGAGCATCAACTATTGTTCGAAGGACTCTGAACTGAAAGGATTGAATGCATTTGATGTTAGAAAATTTTGCTGACCCCCCACAATTCTGTGTGTCTGTAGGTCCAAATAGGTTTCAGTATTGTCTTGTAGATCAATAGTTTGTTGTCGATTGAAAGTTGAGATTTTCTGTTCAGTAGTCTATAGCTGGCCATATCGTCGGTTGAGTTCTTGTCTTTTGAGTCTAGTATGTGGGTTCCATATCAGTTTTCTGAGTAAGGAAGCTGGATGGAATTAAAGTGTACTGATGGACAAGAATTGAGTTGGAGAGTAAAGGTAATATGTTTGAATTTCGACTCATTCGCTTTAATTTGCTCCATTTATCACACCAGTAAGCATCTTAGAAAAAAACATAATAAAGAGGAACAAAAATCCAAAAATAACAGAAATGTATTGAATATCCATTTTTGCAAGCCAATGAACTAAAATGAAGCATTGTCCAGCAAAATTTAATATAATAAGGAAACAAATAATAGTGAATCCCAACACACAAAACCTCAACCTACTCAAATCTTTTAACAATAACCCTTAATAGTGAACAATATAAATATACAATATACATATACATATTATTAAGTACCTCATGACAGTATTTTTGGTCTTAAACTTATCAACATTTTTATCTAATCAACATGATTAACTTTTGTTATAAAGTTCCGCAACATTAAGCTTACCTCAAAGTCAAAAAAGAAAATAACTCGTTCAAGAGTTCTTTCCAGGCAACTTTACAGATATACGTTCCGAATTCTGTATGTAGTTATGTATTGAAAAAAATAGTTTTCTATAACTAATATAGAATTTCAGTTAATAAAAAAAAAATATTACTACTTTTCCTCATATTTGTAGTTTTAATATAACTCTATTTATTGTTTCAGATTATCCATATGGTGAATGGGACGATGACGAGTTCATTTTTAATATTCCACGCACTCCACGCTACAGGGGAAAACGAAGTAATTTTGACTATTTTATATTACTGTTTATGTTACTATTTTATATTTATATTCAAGAAAACCAAACCTAGAAATTTAAAAATGAAATGGTTCTTTATATTTGTTTACTTGATATATAGATTCAAAAATGGAAGTTGTTTTTTTTTTTTAAATTTAATTATTTTAAATGATATCTGTTCACCTTTATTATTGTGTGAATTGAAATGAATAAATTGAAAAGAAATGAAAATAGAAATTGCTACTTAATTTTAATTATTATGTATTCCATTATTTTGAACCACCATTTTTTACATTTAATTTTGATTTTCTTTTTCTGCAATAATATTAATCGTAGATATTGGTCCTTCAAATCGTTCGTATCATTCCATAAAATTCTGACTACAGCTATTATCAAATAATCCAGAATAAATTCGTTCAACAACGACAAGTGGAATATTATTAAAGATAATTGTGTGACTGTATATCATAGGTTTATGGAGAAGAATAAAGGTTATTGCATAGAATTATTTTAATCATCTAGTTTTTTACTTACTTCAAGGTTTTTTACTTTCACTTACCCATGTATGAAATATATAGTAATGGAAAGTATCTAAAACGAGTATTCAACGGAAATACAAGTTATGAGGTCAACTGAATCCAAACAACAATGTTTCGCTAAAGATTCTTTTATGTGTTTGAACAGCCTAGCTCAAAAACTAAATGTCCAACAAAACTGAAATTACTTATTTAAGTACCTCGGATGATATAGAAACTTTTTCACCAAAATCGATTTACTGGACACCTTGAATCATTGAATTTAAACATTTTTAAAAATTTCACAAAATCGGCTTTAACGATTTGATTTAACTCGTCATGTCGGTATACAATCAATGGACTATAATATAAGGTATGTATTATCCCCATTGCAATAGTTTGACAGGGCTTAAATGCTGAATTTTCTTCCTCTAAAGTATCTTTAATTTTGTTTAAATCATAATAATAGGAGGCTTAGCAAACCCGAAGGTTCGATGCCGACACCACCAATCGCTATTACACCTTCGCTTCGGTCTATCTCTCGGACGTTTACCATTTGGTGCAGCAAATATTAACCTTTTAGGAATTCTTCCCTGCCTTACTAAGCCCAACAATTTTACAAGCCCATTTGATTCGTCTCGATGCAATCACCTCAATTATATTAACCGGATACAGTTCAAGCAATTCGGCGTTGCGTAACCGTCTGAACTCTCCGGTTAACTCATCCTTCTTCGGTCCGAATATTCTAAGCATAACTTTATTTTCAAAAATCTTAAGACGTTGCTCATCCCATGATGTAAGCGGCCACGCTTTCCATCCATAAAAAAACCCTAGGGAAAACAATGGTTTTATAGATTCTTATTTTTAAGTTCCGAGACAAGTAATTTTTGAGCCAAGTGAGTGAACATTTTATAACATTCCGGAAGGAGTTAAATTCATCGATACTTATTACAATTCGTCCTCGAACTCTTTTTTGAATAGGAATAAGAATAGATACTTTCTATTCTTTAGGTAATTTTTCATTCTCCCAGACCTTTTTAACCAACGAATATATTTTAGGAACTGCAGCTTCCCCGCATATTATAATTAGTTCACTAGGAATACTATCGGTTCCCGCTGCTTTATATGATTTTAATTTTCCGATAGCTACTTCAACTTCCTCTTTCTATTTCTGTTATTTTATTTTTAAGATACTCTCTTATTTTATTTTTGAGCAATTTTGTCGTTTCATTCTTTGAAGCTGGAAAGTATTCGAGATTGTCTTCGCTAGGATTATTTAGAGCTTTTAATTTAGCAGTTTTTCTTTTATCACAGGTATTTAAACCATCTTCATCGAACCACGGTTTGTTCTTTTTATTTTATTTTTCCTCAAGACACGAGTTACCGACCGCTTTAATATTATCCCTGTGCTCTACCCCTAACTTTTCAATATCCTCGCGGTTATCGGCAGAAGGTTCTAAAGCTTCAAACCTATTCTTCACATCTAGCACCTCAAATTGAGTTTTAATTTATGGATTTTTTAATTTTTCCAAATTAAAATTCGCGATATCGAAACGGTTTTCTTTTTAGTTATCTTCTAGCTTTTCTTTCTCTAGAAAGCTTCGGTTTATATTTTTAAGGTTAAGGCAATTAAACTTCCGTTTTTATCTTTAATATTTTTTAATCATATCTGACGTTTCGGGATAATTTTCCTATCTTCAGAGATTGTTTTATATTTACTGAAAACATACAGTAAAACATATAGTTTTCTTTTCTATTTTTTATATTAAGTTTTTGTCGAAGTTTCGCGATTACTAATTCATGATCCGACACACATTATGCACCGCGATAAGACCGCACAATTATTATACTACAAATTTATAGGCTATTACAAAAAGTTTTCGGAGCCATACCTTAAATAACACTAATTTATCAACAGTTGATTAAAAATAATAAATAAAAATAAAACAAATTTATGAATCCATTTTTCATCCCAAAAACATTACACATGCAAATTCTTTTACCAGAATTAAAATTCAATTAAATAAAAAATTTAGGGGGTACTTGGAACCCAACTTTTCCTTAAGGCGTGTTGATCGATGGCAAACAAAATGACATGACTATTTTCACTATCAAACAGTATATATATTTTTTAATTTATTTTTTTCAAGTGACAATTTAAATTTATTGAACTCTAATAAGATTTTAATGAAAATGAGTCCAAACGCGACCGAAATGATTCATCCACCAGCATTATAGATTTAAAAATTAAAATATAAAGTTAAAATAAAAAAAAACTTTGCAATATAGTGCCAGTAGGTGATACATGGTTTGCTAAATAAAAGCCCATCTTACAGGGTAGGTTAGTTTCCGATTACCCACTTGATGTTCAAATGCTTATTATGGTGTTTTTTCGTGATACACAACATTTTTATTATATTGATAATAAATAATGTCTCAGCAATAGAAAGAAAAAGAACGGAAAACGCGAAAAACAAAAATTCTGATCATATACACTTAATAAATAAATTATTAAAAAATGTCAATGAAATAAATAATAAATTTAATTGGTACATTGGTCGGTGTATTGAGATATAAGAAGATGGAGAACTAGTTTGAATTGAAGAAAGATGTGGAAGAAGAGATAGGCTAGGAATTCCGCCAGGAGAAGGAACGAACAAGAAGTGATTGTGATTTTCTCAAAGAAATCAGTCCAATGCAGTGAAGTACACATATCGGTTGATTGGGTTCTAGGTTTAAAGGTGTGGATGAAGGAATGTAGGGAAAGGAGATTAGAGATATAGGCAGGTTTGCCGTTTCTCATATTTTGAAAAAGACACAAACTAAGAAAATATTTCTTTCTGAGAGAAGGAAAATCTACTTTAACTCTATTATCCGGAGATATGTATGTGTGAGAAGCCGGAAAATACATCTTAAATAACAATCTATGAGATTCTTTTTCGGTGACAGTACATTGAAAAAAAATCTGGTCAACACACAACTTTCACTTACCGATCTACTTTGAATAGAAATTATTTTCTGGCAATGGTGGGCTATTATAAAATTTTTTGAAGGGCATTTTAAACGGAGCTAAAAATTAAAGCTTACAGATAGCATGTCATTAAGACCATTATAATTACAAAATGTCTATTTAATATATCGACGACAGGAAATAAAAATTTAGTCACTCCATCTGCTTTTATAAACCACTCAACTTTCTTTGCTTTTATAAACCACAGAATGACTAACTCCAATTTCAACATTTTTGAGTGATGTCATTTTAGTGATATTTTTAGTTGAAAAAGTTATCTATGCAGACAATGAGTAAGTTGATTCCAGAGGTGGTGATTGCAGTGTTGAAATATAGAACTGAGAATAAAGGTATAAATTTAGGTACTGCTTTAGTATGAAAGATATTCTTAGGAAAGACACTTTATTAAATATCTGTGGAAAAAAGGTTTTTTTAGTCTCAACAATTAAAAAAATTATTTTAAATTTATCCAAATTTTCGCCTTTTCAGGTAAAAAAAATAGAGACCATTTATTTCCTCCCAATTGTCCTATTTTAAAGATTTTTTTTTGTTTTTTTAGGAAATTCCATAAACTTCTAAAAAACCATAGTTTTCGTTTATGAGCTAGACTGTTAACACACACACATACACACAGACCATTTTGCGACACTTGGTTATTTAATTTCAGGGGACCTGAAAACATGTATTTCCGTTGAAAACTGAGATTCGAAAATTTTCACGACCGCCATACTTCTTACCCTTACTATATATTACATATATACGTGTCAAAGTAAAAATATTTTACTATCTAGATATCTCTGCTAATAGTGCTTTGATTTCGATGAAACTTCTTTCATTTTTTAGACAATTTAAATATCTTTCAAACATTTCATCACAATATCCCCCAAAAAGCGTATACTTTTTGAGCTATTCGGAATTTAATTTTAACATCCCTCGTAACTTTTTTTTCAGCTTCTTTTCGTTGAAGTATGTTATATAGATAAATTTAAAGGGTATCGAGAAAATGACTTTAGTGAAGTTTCATTGAAATCGGTACATTCGTTTAGGCGCTACAGTCTATAGCAACGCAGGTTTTTCTGCATTTTTATTTTTTTCTCCTTTATTAACTTATCAAATTCTTTCAAAAGTTATATTTAGCATTTTTTCGTAACTCTGAATAATGGAAAATGGTTAAATTTTTAAAATAAACCATATTAAAGGTACTTTAGAGGAAGACATATATGAACATTGGCCATTTAAGCCCTGTAAAGTGACATCAACGGGAATAAGACCTAAATGATATTAAAGACCACTTAATTATACAATGAAACACCGAGTTTGATCAAAATCGTTAGAGTCGTTTTTGAGAAAATTTTAAAAATGTGTTTCAGCGTTCATATAAAGTGCCACTTCCGGTTAGCCGATTTTAACGAAAAATTTGCTGTCACATCCGGCCCATATACAAACCTTAAATATAGGTATCAGTTTCGTACTACTTTTTGTTTATGAGCTAGACTGTTAACACACACACACACACCCAGACCATTTTGCGACACTTGGTTATTTGAACACAGGGGACCTAAAAACATGTATTTCCGTTGAAAACTGAGATTTCAAAATTTTCACGATCGCAATACTTACCCTTACTATATATTACATATATACGTAATTGAAAGTAAAAATAAGGGTGCGCTCACTCAAACAGGCATCATTCACGTGTCTGGCCGTTTGGGACCCGTTCCGACCGAGTTTAAACTCGTAAAACAAAATTTTGGGAAAATCACGCTTTTACAACTTAATAAGGGTCAAGGAATTTTCAACAAGTGAAATATTAAAGAAGATAAAAAATAATTTTATTTTGAAGAGTGTTGGGATATTGGTTAGTAAAATAAAGTTGAAGGATTCCAAACTAAAAAATAAACTTAATTGAAGTCAATTCATGTATAGAAATAAATAAAAAAAAATATCTTCATTTAGTATTATAAATGATCAAAATAAAATTTTTCTTAAAAACAAACTTTATAAGTCCAGAAACAAATGAATAAGATTTACTTTATGTTTATCCAAATTTGATGACTATCAACAAATTCTTAGACCCAACCTATTTGGGCCAGGTTACTTATGGAAAATAGCACTAGCAGGATTTAATTTTTTTTTTTTGGGGGGGGGGAGAGGCTTCAGCCCGAAAGTTTTTTTTTCATAATAATAACGATAATTACTTTGGAAAAAAAAGAAAGAAACTAACTACCTATATGAAATGGTGTTTAAGTGATTCATAAAGTCATTTTAAATGTAATTACACGAACAATAATACTTTAAGAGATGTTTTTAAATTTTTTTTTCCATAAAACATGGTTATATTTTACCACTTTAGGGTGGGGGCTCGCGCGCCATAGCCCCCTTCCCGTAGATCCGCCCGTGGAAAATAGTATAAACCGACTTTGGCTTTACATATAAGCTATGCCTTTTCACCCGAATCTTCCAAGATTGCAGCCATAGTAGGGAAATTAATCGACAAATCTCAAGTGTTAAAATGTTTTTTCTCATCCGTAACCCAAATAAGAAATTACACCAGTTACCACTACACATTATCTATCTCTAGATTCACATATTTATCTCTACGATCTATCATAATATATATGTTGTATAATAAAGGAGATATGAATGATAAGAGCGAACAATCGAATTGAATGTAACACTGCCATATGAGGATTATTAAATGTTAAAACTCAAGTATTAACAGTTTCTTATAAAGGTTGTTGTTACGGTCTTTAATTTGAAAAAAAAATGTTTCCGCAAAAAACTTGCCGGATGCTCAGTGGAGACGGTAGGGTTCGAAAAAAAAAAATAATCAAGAGTCAATTAATATTTCTAACTATCTAACAGGGGGCACGCTATTTAATTGGTTGGATTTAGAATAGCGAAAACCATAAAAGTAAAAATACAAAAAAAATTTAATTAAACAAAAAAATTTGGACGCGGAGTGAGCTATGAACTCGGAACCTATGGGTTTAAAAACATAACCTATCGAACCTTCTTACTTTTACAATTCATTATAAACCCCCTCCCCTCCCAAAAAAAAAACAATATAATATATACATAAAAATTGAAAACAAACTGAAGAAAATAAAACTGGCTAATATTAATACTAATGATGAATTTACTTATTTCTATAGATTTAAATAACTGTTAAAGGAAATGAAAATTATGAACAAGAAATTAGATTTATAAGAAAATACAATTAACATTAATTATCAAAAAAAGAATATAAAATTATTATTGAACTGAACCTTAACTTAGACTATACAATAAACCAATTACAAATACTAGTAGGCCCGTGCGAAAAATTCGCACAGCATATTGTTATCAAATGCCAGATTAAGATTAATAAAATAAAATAATGCAACCTATCAAAAGATAAAGAAATCAAACGTTACTTTATCGATAAATATAATCGACAAAGAAAACAAAAATTAATTTAAATCTTCATTTTTGTTTGGAACCAATATGTTTACAAATTTCAGTAAGCTGTATCTTTGCTAAAAATTGTCCGATTTCGATGATTTTTTTCCCTTTTGTAGGGAATTAAGTAATCTTTTATATAATCACGGCCATAACCCAGGGAAAAGTGTGTAATTTTTCAGTTATTCGCAAATAAAGTTTGTTTTCTTTTATAACTTTTTTGCCTGAATTTTCGGGATGATTGGACTATTTTGTCCGCCTGAAGGAGAAGGAAGCTTTCGAAATTGTTGGCTCAATCTTGAGATTTGGTGAAAAATTGACGATGATATGGCTTGCCGATCAAAAACACCATCGATAAATAATATAAACTCCTCCTCTGTCGATCATAGGGACCTCAAGTCGACGAAATGAGACATGTATTCAATGACAGTACTACAATTAATGTAAGGTTGTGTGGATGCGAACCCTATGCTTTGCATTATCTCGAAAACAGTACGTTTTGGGGCTTAAAAACGCAGGATCCGATGGTTCCGGAGGAACTATCCGGGTCTTGCTGTATGCATCAAAATCTTCTAGATCCAATTTGACCCGTATCGGTACAGACCTACCACTGTTCAGGTATTGAAGCCTAGCAGAATGTTTGTATCGACTTTATTTATTTTAGCGATTTTATTTTATTTATAAAAGCGGAGAATACGATTCGCTAACCCCCCGTGAAATTCTGAATCCAACGGTACCACATTCATGGTATTTGAGCATGACAGGAGCTTATATTTGATACGAAACCGATTTCGAGCCTTACTGTAATAATATATGTACGGATTTGAAAAAAAATATAAACTTATATATACATATTTACAAAATCTCAATGCCGAACTTTGTCCAATTGGCACATTGAGTTATTTGAGGAAGCGGGAACTTATTTAAGCTAGCGTCATCAGGATCTCCCCAGTCCACCTCTTTAAGCTGTGAAAATGTTCATTCAACAAATTGTAAAATCAAGCGGCAGTCGTCGCTGATAATCACAGGTTCATGGATAGGAAAAGAAAATCCGGTGTACACCGTAAAATTAAAATATTTCACACACACAAATTCTTAGCGTGTCTACTACACTCGCGAGGTTCCGCCATATCTCTCCAAAACTCTTTTGTTTTTCCTCCCAATCATCTGTTGGTTATTCCAAAAACTAAGACTTATTATAAACTGATACTTATTATTAAAACTAATACTAAATACTTAATTTTATATTAAACCCTCTTCGAGTGAATAAAAAAAACTAACAATTATTTTACGAACTATTTTTTTTTTTTTTTAATTTCTCGTCACAGTGTTAAAATAAAGAGAACAGTAATTCCAGCATTACTTTTCCAATACAGCCCAATAAATAAAGATCATGACGAATTTAATGATGCCGAGCCATACCTTTCAATGGGAACTATCCTCAGGACATCGACTGCACTCCTTGAAGGGATGCGCAAGGGTGCAGGGATAGCGCAAGAGAGGAAGTTGAGGCGCAAAATATTGCAGCGTCCCTTGGCCGCAGAGGCGAGGGGTAGTCTTAAATTACAAAAATGATAATAAGACAATAAAGAAGGCGGGAGGGAGTCCTTGCTACGTCACGGCCAGCAACGGGGGCCAAGTCTAAATTTGTGCCGAGAGGCGTTCAGTGCGACTCGTGCTCCCGCAGCGAACTCCCATCGCCAGGAGCAGTAAGCCAGGGTCCACACTACTCGCCAATCGGCCCTAGCTAGTTTCATCCATAACAGGGTATATAAATATTTATATATTGAGATACATGTTAACAACCTCTGATCCTATGCTAGTTATCATCATTCCGGAACTAAAATATATTTGACCGTCTTATTGATCGATTACATTTGTGATTTTTATATTAACATAATGTGATGTTTAGTAATTTTGTTAACAACAACAAACAAGAGATGAAATAATTCAGGATCATAAAGGATATTGAGATAGACCACTACAATCTAATGATGGAATTATTTATAAAATCCATAATAAATTAAATATTTTGCTAATGACAACATTAATGATATTATTGTACTGTTGGACATAAAATATAATGCTCTACTTACAATTAGAAAATATAAATAATTTTAGATTTTTTTTTTTAAATCACATATTATGAACCATAGCAAATGTAATGAATCAAGTGAATTAAAAAATATATAAAAATAATGGTCAAATGAATATATCATGATATATGTATATGTATATACATATAGATGATGTAATGGTTTTTTTAAATGTAAATAGTATCAAAATTGTATCATTAACGCTTAAAAGTGATCAAACACATTTTTTTTTTGGTAATGATAAAATATTACTGCTGTTAAACTATCGAATTCCAGTGACATAATAACGAACTAAATCTAAAATGATCATACATTATTTTCTTCAATTTTTACCTCTAATTACAATAGCCATATATGTTTAACGGCACAAGCGGATCCAGGATTTGATTTTATGGGGAGGGGGCTTCAGCCCGAAAGTTTTTTTTTCATAAAAATAACGATAATTACTTTGGGAAAAAAGAAAGAAACAAACTACCTATATGAAATGGTGTTTAAGTGATTCCTAAAGCCCTTTTAAATGTAATTACACGAACAATAATACTTTGAGAAATAATTTTTTTAACATTTTTTTCGATAAAACATGGTTATATTTTTCCATTTTTTTTTTTTTGGAGGGGGGAGAGCTTCATCCCGAAAGCCCCTCTCCCCGCCCGTGTTTAATAATATTTAATTTCAGCGTTTTTTATTATATATAATAACATTTGCTCTTGTGTTAACCCTGTGAGTATATCCTCTTAATTTCAAGTTTAAAGAAACTAAAAAAAAAAGAAAAAAAAAGTAAATATTTACTGTCAGCGATTGGGTGTTTGTCAGTGCTTGTATATAAGGTATATAAGAAATTTTATAAAAACAAACTTGACAAATTCTATCATGAATTATATGGCAGTAATTGTGTTTCTAAAAACATATATTGTAGGCAGATTTTTTGTTTTTTTTTAATTTACAATCGTAAGATTTGGTATTAAAATAATTGCATCTGTTATTAATAAACCGTCCAAATCGAAACATTAATATAATTAGTTTTGTAAATAATGAAGGTATGGCCATATTAATCAGGAAACAATTTTTCGGTTGATTACAATTTCGCAGTGTATATTTGTTTTTTTTTTAAATTAATAAATGAGAGAAGAAAATGTCATAAATTACGTGTATCTTGCGTATGTTTTCAATAAATTGAATATTTATAAATAATAATAATATTGAACTAAAATTGTAGCAGTTGTAACTTATGCGCTTGCAACTTATAATATTCAATTAAATAAGAACTTTATATCGACAATTAAATGTAATAATATTGTTGGCTTTGAGGTAATATATTTTTTATTTATGGTAATATTAAAATAATCGGTCAGTGTGCTTACTAATTAATTATCTCTATATTTTATCCATTTAAATTTATGAATCCGTTAGTCAAATTTTGCATTTTTATATAGGCTTTACAATGTCAAGTTTATTCAATTAATATTTGATGGTCTAGCCACTTGACTCTGGCTATTTTACAATTTGACGTTTGTAAATATTGAAAAATCATTTTTCAAACACTACTGTTTCTTACGCGATGAAGAAATAATAAAAGATGTATGTTCTTTAGTGAGTGATGTCTCGAACCAAAACTTATATTTCCTTCATTTAATTATACATTATACTTGTAAGTTCTTGACTGTAGTTACATTAAAAAAAAAATTCTCCAAAATTCCACTATGTATTTCAAAAAATGTTTGCTGATTAGATCGATAATACAATTGCTGACTTTTTTCGATATATTGTAAATGTCTAAGAATTATTTATTCTTCGTATTTCCATTAATCTCCCTTGTTTTTCTTATCCAACAGGCTGAAATGTAAAACCGAATGTAAACTGTTTTTTTTTTCGTTTTTTTATCATAGGTTAACTATATCACCATTAAAATGTTACTGTAATAATTTTTTCTGAAGATATTGGCAGTACGATATTCGATATGATGAAACTAAATAAAAATAATTGAATAATTGATGGTTGACCGTTGCGTATTTTAGAGGAAGGAGATGGTCCGAGGTGGCGGTCATAAAAATACTAAAAAAAAACTATTTTATTTCAAGCCGACGTTTCGACTCGACTTTGCAGGTCTTCCTCAGGGCTATAACGAGCAAGATATAAACAGATGTAGAAAATTGTGAAAGCTATATAATATTTAGATAAAAATGATAAAGAATGTGTATAAACTTATTAAAATTATAAACAGTGTGAATAGAAAGTACATATAAATGTTAATAACAATAAACTACATAAACAGAGTAAACGAAATATAACTAAGTAACAAGATCTTAAACTGGAGTAAATAAATGGTAACAATTATTGTAGATAGGGAACATTGAATGTAATAAGGAGGATGGATAATATACATAATTATGAATATAATCCTACAGATTATAAGGAAAGCTTGAAAGAAAAAGGGAAAACAATAAGAAATAATAGACATTGAGGGGGTGTGAAGAAATCGAAAAAAAAAAATTAAAAATAAAAACAGAGACTTAGGAGTGTTTGCAATTTGCAGTTGCAGTTGCATGGAGTTTGCTTTGAAACTGGACAAATATATACATGGGGAGAAACCCCATGGCGGAAATTTTTGACCTGGTTGGGGATGGGGTGGCCGGAGTTAGTAGTAAAAACAAATACAAATCCAGGAATATTACAGTATCTAAACTTTGAAGGTATTGATGGATACAAGAAAAAATACTATATCTATGCACTAATTAATTATAAATATACATACAAAATAGAATAAAGAAATTATAGATAAAAGTACAATTTAAGTAAAAAATAAAAATGGATGATCGTCCTTTAATGTAAAATGCACATATAAAAATAAAAATAAATTTGTATTCTACATCTATGTACGATCATCCGTTTTTATTTTGTATTTATTGTACTAGTCTATAATTTCTCTATTTTATCTTGCATTAAATATAATTTTCTTACAATATATACAGCTAATTATAATTTTATTTATTTATGTTAGAATCGTTTTTATACTTTTAAAATTAGTTATGCAAAGTATGGTCTTTCATTTTTATTTTTATACATATACAAATAGTTTCTGTTTTTATTTAATTTTTAATTTTTTTTTTTTTTTTTTCGATTTCTTCACACTCCCTTAATGTCTATTATTTTCCCTTTTTCTTTCAGTCTTTCCTTATGATCAGTAGCATTATATTTATAATTACGTATAATATCCATCCTCTTTATTACATTCAATGTTCCCTATCTACAATAATTGTTACCATTTATTTACTTCAGTTTTGGATTTTGTTACTAAGTTATACTTCGTTTACTCTGTTTATATAATTTATTGTTATTAATATTCTATGTACTTTCTATTCACACTGTTTATAATTTTAATAAGTTTATACACATTCTTTATAATTTTTATCTAAATATTATGTAACTTTCACAATTTTTTACATCTTTTTGTGTCTTGTTGGTTCTAGCCTCTAAGAAGGAAGACCTGCCAAGTAGGGTCGAAACGTCGGCTTGAAATAATTTTTTTTTTTTCACAATTTTAGTCTTTTAATGACCGCCAACCCGGACCATCACTTTTCTCTTAAATAAAAAAAATATATCGTCGATTACTGTTATACCGCATTATATTAATAACTTTTTATATATAAACGATATCAATCATCAATAAACTTAATTTAAAAGAAAAGAAAAATATATATATATATATAAATATATATATATATATATATATATATTATATATATATATATATATATATATATATATATATATATATATACTGTGCCGGCCTAATTGCCCCGGGGCACCAAATTGGAGGGGGCGCCTATCACTTGTTATGAAAAAAAAATTACCTATATAGAATTTAAAAAAAATATATATTACTTCATAAAAAAAAAAACAGTTAAAAAGTTAAATTAATTTTGTATAACAGATAGATTGTATATATTATTCTCGAAGTATATAAAAATACCCTTTAACTCAGTCTCAATTTTATATTATCGTTACAAAGAGCTCTTAGTGCATTCCACTATACTAATCTATTTCTTTCTGTATCCATTCAATTGGATGATTATGTTCTTTCAAAATTGTTTTTCATTTCTCATCATTCATTTATTGTTGTACTGTTTATATTATTAGAGGAGTGAGGGCCTTTACCTTAGATAGTGCCTACAATAAATACCCTTGTTTGTCCTGGAAAGACAGGAAAAGGTATTCTTTCGTCCAACTATGCATTTTTAATAAACAGTACGAGAATCAATCAATGATTAAAAAAACAAGTAATAGGACAACAACATCCAAGTTAATGGAATATAGATTAATTTGGTGGAATGCACTGAAAGCTCCTTGTAACAATAAAATACTGACTGAATTAAAGGGTTTCTATTGTTTCATCAATTTTTTTTTTTTTTGGGGGGGAGGGGAAGATGATATCATCGCCCGGTGGCGCCAATGTCTAAAGAGGGCATTGTATCTATATAATAAGCTCGTATCTAATGGGCTGTGGAAAATAATTTTATGAATGCAATATTTGCACTTAAGAATACTAGATCTAAAACTGTTCTGTTAAAAGAAATGTTCGATGGTCATTGAAAGAGAAGATAGTGTTCATCTGGGACCATACAGGCTGTGAGTCGTCGGAAATGCGTATAAGCGAATCAGAAAATAATTTAAACAGAAACTTCATTTTGGTACTAAGTGGAGAAAATGGGTTTCTTTCCAAATTGTTAATCTTTAGGGAATAAATAACACATTTTCCTTGCAGTCATCCATTATAGTAATTGAATTGAAATCCTTCCTAAGCCCGCGCGACCGTTGAGCCATTCTCTCAAGTTCCAAATTCTTAAAAACGACAACCTCGCCGGATTTACGTCCACTTAATAATTACTTTTTTCTGTGGAAATCTGATGGAAGCCATTTTATAAGAAACCATTATCTTTCGGATCTCATCCCGTTATAGCAAAAATAGTCTGGTGAATTATGATTCTAAAAAAATAATGAAAATATGGACAAGTTCCTAAACTCAGCGCTGATTCTGAACTCACCGGAAGCTCTACTTTATAACTTTGATTTAGTAAGTTTTTACAACTTTCTCAAAGTGGCTCCGATGATTTTGACTATACCCGTTGTATGGATGTAAAATTAAATTATCTTTATTATCAGTTAGGTCTTAAATGCTTAATGTTTCGAAATAAAAAAAAAAATAAGAGCAGTAATATCGATATATAATACCGTTGAAAAGTTAAATATTTTAGAAAAATTAATATTTTTTATCTTATATATATACATTTACTGATATCTTGAGCTTTACACATACATACCACAATAAATCTGATAAATAATATAAAACCTGTAAACTACCCATTAGCTGCACTTTAAACATTAGTTTAATTTAGGAGGTCCCTTGGCCATCTTCTTTTCAGATTCCTTGGAGGGTTATCAGAAATGGTTTATGGAATGAACTAGAGGTGTATACATATATTCTTTATTTACAAATCGTCTTAGAGAACCATATATAGGTATATTTAACTATAAATACGATTTTTAACAGTTGACAAAGTGGCCAAGACAAAATAAGAAGCCCTCAACGATCAATTGTGTATGATACAATAAATAAGGTTGAAAAAATAACAATAATAGATAAAGAAAATAAAAACTACTATAAAATAAAAAATAAAATCTCATAGATTTATAAATAAGTATAAAAATCAAACAGGGAAAAAGAAATACATAAATAAATGACATTAAAATTAATATTTAATATATAAATTATTAGAAAGTAATGGAAATTGACAGAAAGTAATGGCAGTTTTTATTAATTTCTATAAACTAATATGCAATATTATATTCATATATGTTATTATATATTAGTTGAAGAATTGTTTTTAGCTTTCATCATAGAATATCTGCACTGCTCTAAATATATGATATAATGAATCGTTCGGAGCATCCATCTTGTTTACCCATTCAGATCTATCGCAGCCTGCCGATACATTGAACTTTTATCGGTAATGAGTCTTGGAAAGCATTAAAACGCTCGTGGTTTATTGATATGGGTAAAGAGAAGCTAGTCACTGAATAGTTATTGTCAGATCACATTAGGTGGCCACATTAAAGACTTGCCATGATGCTGCTTATGTCCAAAACAAAATATTCTTAAAAAATGTTTTTTGAAAAAAATAGTACCATTACTGAAGCTTCCTATTTTTACATTACCATACCTATATATATATTGTGTAGTAAGTTAAAGTATTGTGATCGTTAAACCCCTGAGTCCAAATAACCCATTCTCTCAAAATCGCCACTGTGTAAGCTATAGGACCTATCTTAAAAACAAAAACTCGTGAGAAACTGAGATTACTTATTTAAGATATTTATATTCCTTGACCACTTTGACAATATTTTAAATACCGGAAATTATTATCTGTATCCTCCTTCTGAGTACCAGAGAGCTGAACCGTTGACAGAAGGACCAAGTAAAGAGGAAGTTGAATTAGCTATCGTAAAATTAAAGCCTTATAAAGCAGCGGGAACCGATAATATTCCTACTGAACTAACTAAGGCATGCGGGGAAGCTGGAGTTTCTAAAATACATCGGTTGGTTAAAAAGATCTGGGTGAATGAGAAATTACCTGAGGAATGGAAAGAATCTATTCTTATTCCGATTCACAAAAATGGCCCGAGGACGGATTGTAATAACTATCGAGGAATTTCACTCCTTCCGGTATGTTATAAAATATTCACTTTAATCTTAACCAGTCGAATCACGGAATACGCCGAGGAAATTATCGGAGACTACCAACGCGGATTTAGACGGAATCGTTCAACTATTGATCAAATATTTTCTTTACGTAAATATTAGAGAGAAAATTGGAGTACAACGGTATTGTTCACCAGCTGTATATAGATTTTAAAAAGGCTTATAATTCTATTGACCGCCAGAAACTGTATAATTTTCTAATCGAGCAGGGGATTCCAAAAAAACTAGTAAATCTAGTCAGGATGTGCTTGACGGAGACACTCAATAAAGTTAGAATCGGTAATAATCTGTCGGAAAAATTTGAGGTTCGTTCGGTTTTAAAACAGGGGGATTCCCTTTCGCCTGTCCTGTTCAATTTGGACAGGCATAAGGGAGGTAATGCGTACCGAGAAAGGGTTGGATCTGGGTGGGACAACATCCGTGCTGGGCTATGCTGATGATCTGGTACTGTTAAGCGAAGACGTGCAAACTATAAAACTAAATACGACAACGTTAATGAAAGCCGGTAAAAAACTAGGACTCGAAATAAACGTAGATAAAACAAAATATATGGTTAGCTGCAAAAATGGTGATACTACTGGTGATATCGTTATAGATGGTAATATGTTTGAACAAGTAGATAAATTTAGGTATCTAGGTTTTACGATAACTAGAAAAAACGAAATTGAAGAAGAGATTAAGGTTAGACCGAAGGCGGGAAATGCTAGTTATTTTTCTGTGACAAAACTACTTAGTTCGCGCCTCTTGTCTCGGAACTTAAAAATTATAATCTATAAAACAATTAACTTGCCTACAGTTATTTATGGATGCGAAGCTTGGGCGCTTACATTAAGGGATGAGCAGCGTCTTAGGATTTTTGAAAATAAAGTATTGCGTAGAATATTCAGACCGAAGAAGGATGAGTTGACCGGAGAGTTCAGACGGTTACACAACGCAGAATTGCGTGAACTGTATCGGAGTAATATAATTGAGGTAATTTCATCGCGGCGAATCAAATGGGCTTGTAAAGTTGTTGGGCTTAATAACGAGAGAATTTCTAAAAAGTTAATATTTGCTGTGCTGAATGGTAAGCGTCCGAGGGGTAGACCGAAGCGAAGGTGGGATGATTGCATTAAAGCCGATCGAAGGGACTGGGTTTGGACGGCGAACGGTGGAGGGAGGTGTGTAATAAGCGATTGGTGTTGTCGGCATCGAACCTTCGGGTTCGCTAAGCCTTTTATTATTATTATTATTATATTCCTTGATTGTTACAGGGCATCTTTTCGATAGTCTACTGACCGGAAGTGACACTTTACATGATATAATTTGATTATTTTTACGATTTTCTCGAATCATACCCTAAGGGTTTTATTTAAGCTCGTTCTATAGATAAAGAAATAAGTTATATTTAACATCACGCAGGTTTTATCTTCATCGAAATAGCCTGACATGCTTTGAATGCCGAATTTTCAAAGTTTCTTTCTCTGAAACACCTTCAATTTTGTTCGTTTAAAATAATTAATTATTTAACATTGCAGTCAGTAATAAAAAATGGTTAAATATGAACTAGTAATCAATTTGATGATTAACTCAAGGAGAAAAAAGGGTTAGTCGTGGATAGAAAATATGAAACCGGAAATGGTCGAGAACAACCGACCTTTCCCGATCCGCCATCGTTTAATTTATCTATGTTAATACAGGGCTTTCTATTATTATTTGTTGTCAGTTTAACTGTTTATATATTTTACATAACTTTAAAAATAAAGATTTATATATATAGTCTATAATATGGATACTATTATGAACTCTTTTTTTTTCAATGTGTTTAATATTCGTACATTTTCTTTAGTCTATATTTTCTTTAATTCTTTAAACCCCGTCTAATGTTCTTGGTTGGTAATTAATGGTTTAAAGTTTCTCTTATATTATACCTACTTTGAGTAAAAAATGTTTTAGAACTAAACCGTCTAGGTCATGAGCACCCGTTTAATGAAATAATACTACTATTAAAATATAGGACGATAATACATAGAGAACTGAAAATATAAATTACAGATGTAACAACATATTATAATATTCAAAATCTATTAAATTTGTGAGTTTTAACTCGTCGATAAATATTTTTTTCTAAGATTGCATATTTTAATTATTTACTTAATTGTAATATATCATAAAGTGTAATTCAATATTCTTATTAATCCATCTCTTTTGTTTTTACTCGATACGTGTTGCTTTGAATTCAAAGTTATTTATTGACTCAATATTGTATACGTATATATATGTATATATTTCTCTATATTAACTATACCAACATATTCTGTGAGAGCTTGTCAAGTTGAACAGAAAGCTAATCCAATTTTAGATCTGCCTTGCAGAGTTGCCTAACCCATGAATGGATTGAATATAGGAATGAGATGGTATATACTGCTATTCCCCCTCTGAAAAAATGTTTAAACTCGATATTATTGTTAATGCTTCGAAAAACAAAATTATAAATAAAATATTATAAATATGAATTATAGTTGTTATAATCGCTCAATTTATTGTTCCACAACTTTTATGAATGATACATAAAGCTCCATCTCAGAAATTTCATACAACCAAAGCTTTCAATACCAGTGAAATGTTTGAGGGAAAAGCGCAGGGATCTCATGAAGCCTCGCTTTTCCCTCCACAAATAGGGGAACAAGTCTGGTTCGGAGTTCCCATGGCCGATTGTAAATAGTGTAAATATGTATGCCTGAGTCTAAGATGTTTATTTTTATTACTTTTTTTTAAAGAACATTTTAATTCAATTTTATTTATTTATTTTCATTTTATTATTACTATATTTTCTTCCTTCGTTGTGATATTTTATTTTGTTCTTATTTCGCTGTATATTATTTTGAAATTACCTTATTTATTTTTTGATTTTTTAAATATGGCGTGAATGTGCTCTCTGAACTCTATTATTAGTGTTGCCCAAAATCGGTCTTGGTCTTGCACTTTGCAAGACCAAGACCAAGACCAGGACTGGTAAAAAAAATCGATGTAATCAAAAATTAAGGCAAAATAGTTACTAATACTCGACAATCTTAGTTACTATATGTAAATAATTGGTATAACCAATATAGTTTTGCATTTAATTGCTCTAATTTTTCATTCAGGTTTAGTTAGGTTTCTCCTATCTACAAAATACAGTACTGTAAGACTGTTGCGAGACTGTTGTGCAAGACCAAGACTCGTCTGGGTCTCGCATTTGGGCAACACTATCTATTATAAATGCCCTTTATTGAGTCAGATTCTAATATTTATCAATAAACAAGTAATCCATTAAAAACTGTGTGTTTTACCTTATATCTGAACATTTAATGTAGCTGCTTTATCACTATCTCTTTGGAACATTTATTTCATTTTATTTTTTGCACTGATCTTCGGAATGTCAGTTCTGACCAGTTTTCTACCTGTCCAACATTTAGTTGATTACTTAATAAGTCGGAATTAAAAATATCCATTCTTATTTTGTGATTTTTTTTTTGTATTTGTATCTGTTATCGTATATGATTTTTAATTTCATCCTTTAAATGAGGACACATATGATATAAAATATTTGTTGTAACTAACTCAAATACGGTTGCTGAGACATGGCTACGTGAAGAAAGTTCCTATGAGCCTATTTCTAAGACCAGTGTTATCCATTATATCCCTAAATCATTTATGCAAGATCAAAAAGTTCAAATTATCTTTTAAATGTTTTCTTCTATTCATTGAGGGGGGATACATCAGTGATTCATATGAAGAATATTCTCTTAAAGAAAAACAAACAAATATATTTAACTTAATATTGCTCTGATAAGTAATTTTATAGTCATAGACATATAAATCTTTTTTAATTGCTTATGATTTTACGCCTGGCGTCAGAATTATTCATCTATTATTTTATCTCTATGCCTATTCCTAGAACTTTTCAAGAATTGTTTTTCCAACAGTTTTTATTTTGTTGTCAC
Organism: Nezara viridula; assembly: GCA_928085145.1. Taxonomy (NCBI): domain Eukaryota; kingdom Metazoa; phylum Arthropoda; class Insecta; order Hemiptera; family Pentatomidae; genus Nezara; species Nezara viridula. Next base: position 121,530,412 of record OV725078.1, on the reverse strand, counting down.
TGTTCACCACTGAATAATAAAAGGAAAAAGAAAAAATTTTGATCTCAAAAAATAGACGTATAGGCCCTAGTTTTGTTCCTCCGACATCTTTTACACGATATCTGCACAGAACATATCTATAGACTCCCGGGAAGTGAAAAAAGCCAGTCATCTGTTCTATGCACAAAAAGAGTGACAATTATTGCAATGCGATAACTATCGTGGGATATCCCTCTTACCGTGTGTTTATAAAGTTTTCTCTATAATCATTAATTTTTTTAATTTATTTATTTAGAAATATAATAATCTCTCACGTGGACAATAATTATAAAAGAAAATATAAAATTAACAAAAGTAAAATAATAACTAAATAATAATCAAAAACTATGTACAATAAAAAATAAAATAACCTAAAGATAAGTAAATTAAAAACATAAAAACACCGTCATGCCTATATACAAAATATACAATTAGGCAGGGAACTCCAATCCAGGCTTGTCCCTCCAACCATAGAGGGAAAAGCAGGACTCCAAGAGATCCCTGCGCTACTCTCTCAACCACTTCACTGGTGCTAATTCCAGTGGATATTGATCAAGAGCCTTAATAGTTAGTCAATATTTAATAGAGTGATTTCATATGCTGAAAGAGAATTTGGAAAGTAGCAGTGTGGCTTTCGAAGCGGTCGATCAACTATCGATCAGATTTTTACTCTTCGGATCCTTCTATAAAAAAACCGAAGGAATACAGACTGCCTACAAACAACATTAATAGGGTGTATACAAAAATGACCGTTTTTCAACCAAATATATGTATTATTATTTCTTTGATATAAAATACAATTAATACTCAAAGTATAGCCCATTGTTACTTACCGTCATTAGCCACCTGCTAGCCAATCGCTCGATCCCACGCTGGTAGCATTCTTTGAGTTGGCTGTCAAAGAACTCTTGGACCGCAATTTCAACTTCCGCAAAATTATCAATGTTTTTCCCTTGAAGAAAATGGGCCATAGTTGTAAATAAGCAATAATCCGATGGTGCTAGGTCTGGACTACATGGTGGATGAGGCTCTTAAAGAACCCATGAAGTTCTTTAAACTTTTCTTTGGTTCGACGGGAAGTGTGAGAACGAACATTATCTTATTGGAATAAAATTCCTTTTCAGTTGATCAAAGCAGGATAACGATCTGACAACTTCGCATACAATCTTTCCAGTTGTTCGCAGTAGATTTCAGAAAACATAGGGCATCCATTATAAACCAATTCGTGATAGATAACTCCATCAAAATTCCAAAAAAAAAAACGCAAAGCATGGATTTTTTTTTCTTCAAATTAACCCCTTTCAGCTACCGGAAAAGCAGTTTGACCGCGATCTAGCCATTGCTCATTGGTATTCGGATTTCAATAGTAAACCCACTTTTCATCACAAGTGACAATCTTCTGGTGAAATCTCATATCAGAAGTTTTTTTTCAATTAATTTTCACAAACCTCTTAGTTGATTGCTGAGGAGTAATTTCGTGAGGGACCAGTCTACTGCTCTTTTTTTATCTTCCCTACGGAGAGTAGATGGTGATTCACAGTATCATTCGACGCACCTCACCCCCTGGCAATTTCGCGAGTACTTGTGGATTGATTTCATTCAACAGCATCCTGCAGAACCTCATCAATATCCATTAATGGTCAACCGGACACTTCTTCCTTTTCAACGACTGCTAAATTTTTCAAACCGACGCAGCGCAGTGCTCTTGTCTAGGACACCTCCCCCTTCATATATAATCAATTCACGAGTTGCTCAACGGCTGTGAATTTTTTTTCCTGTAATGCCTTAAAATTACGAGAATTTCGTAGAACACTGTCATGTTTCTTCTTTTAAACAAATAACTAAACTGAGGCTTTTTTTTAAGCCGAATGACATTAAACAAGCTTAGAGAATGCTTTAATATAGGATTAAAATATTTACAGTCCTTTGAAATCGTGAATATTATAAGAGGGTCATTTTTTTTTTACACCCTTTTATTTGTGGATTTTAAACAAGCATATGACTGTCAATCGATCAGCAATATATAAAGCGTTGATTGAAATGAATTTTCCTCCAAAGCTAGTGCGCCTAACAAGGTTAACGATAGAAGGTAATATTTCGTTCGTAAGAATTCTTGGAGGGATGTCCGCCAAATTCTCTACAGACATTGGTATAAGAAAGAGAAATGGATTGACTTGCTTCATTTTTAATCTGGGACTCGAGAAGGCCATAAGAGATGCTGAGATCCAGACATCTGTTACCTTAATAAGCCATATCGTACAATTCCTTGGATCGCTGGCGAAACCGATATTGTCGGAAGATCATTAGGAGCCGTTGGGGATGCGTTCATTGCACAAAGAATGCTGCCGCTAAAATGGGGCTACTGATAAACTTCAGTAAAACCAAATACCTTAATGCGAATCTTAGAATGTCAAGAAAAACACAAAACTTAAATTTCCTACTTTTTTGCCGAAAATTGGAGAAATGTTTATATAAGCTTTTTTGAAGCTCTTGAGGTCTGCTATCGGTGCTATAAATATTTCACTCTACTTACGGTAAACCCTGTATATCAGTGTTTAAACAAATAAAAAGACATACTATGAATTATAAAGAAATGTAGCGCACTTCTTTATCTACAGGCACTGTTTTATAATTAAAAATATTTATTTGCACTTTATTATTTATTATGATTAAGTAAATAATTTTAATATACTTTTTTTTTTTTGTTCAGTTGTCGTTGTTAATTTTTTGTAGAAGCGTACCGTTTCAGTTTGTCCATTTCATCTGCCAACCGCTCCCGATTCTTTTTTACTTGTATTTATCTGAGGGAAGGTATGTGTGGTGTCGTGGGGGGGGGGGGGGGGGGGGGGGGTTCTTGTGGGGGTGGGGGGGGGGGGGGGGGGGGGGGGGGGGGGGGGGGGTTGGGGGGGGGGGGGGGGGGGGGGGGTGGGTGGGGGGGGGCTCCGTATGTGTGCGGGGGGGGGGGGGGGGGGAGGGGCTTATATGTGTGTGTGGGGGGGTGGGTTGATGAAAACATATCGAACTCTTAAATTTTTAGCCTAAAGACTGTTTCAAAGTGTGTCATAGAGAGCTTGTGTAATTCCAATTTTGTTAAAAACTCGTATGACTACTTGCATGCCCTTTTTATGGAAAAGGCTGTTCCCGTGTACTCTTCTTGATCTTATTATTTTATTAAGCTTGTCTGGAACATAAGTCTTTCTTATCAAAAAATTGTTAGCTGTTAATCTTTTGTTTTAAAAGAATAAAAGTACATATTTTGGTTTAAAAGCTGGCTATAAGCTTGGTCTGAATGAAATAACATTACTTGTTATTGGCCTTTTAGGTCTTTTGATGTCATAAGCTCAAAACTTTGACGTTTCAATAACCTCTTAACCTTCTACATCCCTGCCTGTCTTGGGCTACGGTTTTCCAGTTTTCTGTATGCAGCTCTGCAGCTTCCTTGATGATTTAGTTTATATATCTATCCATCTAGTTTTGGACCTTCCATATGGCCTCTTGCCAACTATTTAGACTTACATTGTTTTCTAGAGGTTTCCTGATGGATAGTTCCGAGCTACATGTCCCCCACTCATGCACGGTTTATAAAAATATATATTCATAAAAACGTAAACATTTCTCATGTATTAGCTCAGTTACTTACCCTGTGGACCAGTTAACTCTAAAAAAGTTCTCGGGCGGTAATGCCATGTACAAAATTATGAGTGATAATTAACATAATTCATTGTAAAACGAACAATATATATAACTATTGAATATTTAATTGTTGACCGTTACATTATAAAGGAAGGAGATGGTCCGGTGTGGCGGTCATAAACAGGCTAAATAGTGGTAAAACTATTATATTAAAAGACAATTAAAAAAAAAAAAGGCTTTTAATAAGATAGTTTTGCCAATATTTAGCCTATTTATGACCGCCACCCCGGACCATCTCCTTCCAATATATAAGTATGTTAATATATTACTTTTTTTGCCTAGTGGTACTTTTGAAAATATCTCAACGAAACAATTGAATATATTACATATTTTTATTTTTATATATATATATATATATATATATATATATATATATATATATATATATATATATATATATATATATATATATATATATATATATATATAATAAAATATAATAAAATATTCCCGTAAAAATGGTGAGCATGAATGAATCAAAGTCTTAAGATTTTTCAAAATAAATTATAGCATAGTATATTCGGGCAGGAGGATGATGATCCAACCGAAGAATTTAGGCGGTTCCACAACGCTAAATTGCGCTAACTGTACCCGGTTAATATGATTGAGATGATTAAGTTGAGGCGAATAAAATAGGCATGTGAAATCGATGCGCTTGGTAACGAAAGAATTCCTACACATGCTTTTCCCTCCACAGTTGGAGGGACAGGTCTGGTTTCGAGTTCTCACGCCAGATTGTAAATATTGTATTTAGGCATGTATGTGTTATTTTTATTTATTTATTTTTAGATTATTTTATTTCATTTATTGTATATATATTATTTTTCTGTATAATTTATTTTATTTATTGTACATAGAGTGTGAATGTGATCTCTGAACACTATTATAAACGTCCTTGAGAAAGATTGTAATATTTTTCAATAAATAAGTTTTTTTAAAAAATCCTACAAAGTTAACATGTGCCGTGGTGACTAGTAGGCGTCCGAGGGGTAGGCCAAAGTGAAGATGGGAAGCTTGCAACAAGGCTGAACTGGCGGGGTTGTGTTTTGTGTTCGGTGGACGGAAGAATGTAGTTATCCATTGGTGGTATCGGCATCAAACCTTTGGGTTCGTTAAGCCTTATTATTATGAAGCTATATGAGACACAGGTTAGTTCGCGTGATGATGAACATTATGGGAGAATCTATTTTGAGGAGTTTTAACCAGTGTTCGTTGACAGACAGCCCGACCTTGTGGAGGCAGGACGTTTGCCAGGTACACTGGCATTGAGGCACAAGGGATCGCTACTCCCTGCTCCTGTGGTACAGCTACTTTTCTCATTTTTAAGAAGCTTTTATATTTAGACTAACGATTGTTTTTCTAACGGGCGTCGTCCTATCTCAATTATCGGTGGGCGGTGACCGTAATAAACTGTGAAATTTCTCATAGCGTACACATCTCTATAGTTCACAATAACATAAGCACCATAAAATATCAAATAATTTTAGTATTAAGATATTCCGAATACCGAATGCTCTCTATAAGAAAGTAGAGCCAAATACAAATTTATATTAGTTAAAAATGAAAACGCAGTTTTTAACAAGATTTTTATGTTGCAATTTAATTAAATTAGGGTACATCCTAGAATTTCTAAGTTATCCTTCAATAACATCTATTTCAAGCGCTACATAGAGCTTCATCGGGCAGGGGATGGTTGAGGATGGATTCGTCATACAATACAGACACTGTAAGAATAAGCTTATACCTTCTTTTAACATTAGACTAATCTTAGTCTATCAACTAAAGAATAAAAACGGCTCACTCTAGTGGAACAGTCGGCTGTGACGTCAATAATTTTGATTTTGGATTTTCTGTTGGTTAGGAACATGATAATCCGGAAAATCAAAATAGGTATCTTTGTTATAGTTTAGGTCAAGATAAACTATTTTTTTTTTTAGTAATTCAGGAAACTAAACATACTTCACTAAAAAAAAAAAATAATTAAAGTGTACTCTCGTTAATTCAACTATTGAATGCCTAAGCACCTAGGAGATAGTTACCATTTATCAATATTTGATAATAGTGTAAATACCAATTCGGTTTTTTTGTTCGTTTGTTTTTTAAATACCTATAATTTTTCAGGATTTGATCCTAAGTAGATGTATTATCGTATGGTTTAGGATAAGATGTAAGGGGGGATAATTTTTTTTTATTTTTTTATTCCTTAGCTTAACCAACTTTTTATTTCTTAAAATATATATTTCTCGAAAAATAAATAGTACAAAGCACCAACATCCATGTAAACGTCAGGGTTTAGCAAGAAGGAACACCCTCTTGCCGGACTAGTTCTTTCCTTAATGCCAGGACCAATTCAAGTACAGACAGAATCAATCGATACCATTAATTCAGCAACAACGTTGTCCTTACTGATTTTCCACTTAGTACCAATCGTCATGCTGAGATAGACTTCCTCATCCGTAGGCAAATCTATATGTCAACTGAAATGTAGAAAAAATTAATCTAAATCAATTTCTATTGCTGATGAGGGTTTAAGGTAAATCGACCTCCAGAAGACGATTGGGTTGTAGATATATCAAAAGTATCTCACGTTATTCAACGGACTGAAGATATGTGACGGAACAGCTTCGTACACTTTCTGATGTGTCATTTAATATACCCATAACCTTCCAAAAATAAAAATCAATATTATTTCTTTAAAAAAATAATATATATATATATATATATATATATATATATATATATATATATATATATATATATATATATATATTCAATTGAATGCTCTTACATTAGAGCTTAAATTTATGGGATTGCGTTAGGGAGCTAGAGCAGGCGTGTAGGGTGTGCAGTAAACGCGATGCCAAATCTAATTGGCAGTAATTTAGTTTAGTATATTTACGATATAACCTTCGAATTTCTTAACTTTTAGTTTTTATTTCTCATTTTATCATATAGTTTTTTTTGGTTTTACTTTTTAGTTTATCTACAATTTTACCAAAATGTTTGAATCATAGGCTATAAAATGTATTTAATTTAAACAAATACATATATTTTTGAACATTTGCACTTTCACATCTAATATATGGGCTATATAAAGGATGTCCCGTAAATAGAGAGAAATTTTTGTAGACCTCAAGAGCTATAAAAAGGTCCATATAAACAATGGGCCAATGTTTAGCAGAAAAGTAGGAAATCCAAGTATTGTGCTTTTTTAAGTAAGCCGTGTTTTTTTTTGTGGAATAGGAAGCGATAACTCACAGGTACCACACAAGAACTTCTTCTTTTAATTATCTTTAAGTCATATTAATGAAGTGGAGGATAATTAGAGGAAAAATGAAATGGGGAAAAATGTCCCCTAAAAGTACCCTGGTTCCAACAAAAATAAATATAGTTAATTATCGTAAACATAGTTGCCTAAATATACATTATTTAAAAAAAAAAAATTAAAAATAATGATTTTTCAGGCAAAGTGGTTATGAAACTATATTTTTCACCACGCGCTCTATTATATGAATTGATCTGTATTCATAAGTGAAAAAATAAATATTTCTAGTCCTAAAATTTACCTTTTCATTAAAACAGTTGAAGCAATCAACGGATTTATTTATTTTAAAAGTAAATTTTAGACTTAAAAATACGGTTCAATATGGGTGAAAAACACAGTTTCATAACCACTTTACATGAAAATATTTGAAAAATCATTATTTTTATTTTTTTTTTTTTGTAATAAATAAAAGTGTATTTAGTCAATTATGTTTATTATGATGAGTCCAAAATACTGTAAAAACATGAAATAAAACCGTTGCAACAATCTTTGCTGAAAAAATCACATTATTGTTTTACACAACTTTTTTCCCCGTATGAGCCTCGACTCAATTAATAGGCAATTAAAGGTTATCAAACAAACTAGTTTTTATAAAAGTAGGGTATTTATAGTATAGTTGGATGATGTTAAAAAAATAAAATCGCGAATAATTAATGATTTTTTTTTTAATACAACTTAAGCTCAGTTTAGCCACCCCGAAAATACAGTCCTTGTAGTGAAAAAGAAGGGGAAAGAAGAGACAACCGAAAGAGAGAGATCAGTGAGGAAATTAAGAGAATGTGGGCTAATGTGGGAAGAAAGCTGAAAAGTGATATAGCGAGGAAAAAAAAAAAAAAAAAAAAAAAAAAAAATATAAATAATATATATATTATATATATATATATAGTTATATAATGTTTATAATAGGACATTGATCTACCGCTTATAGCTACTTACATTAAAATGCAAATTCAGACTTATTTATTTTCTTTCTTTTTGCATCATTATAGTTTTAGGTTAATCTCAGAGCTTTATCACATTTTTCGACATCCGCTCACAAGAGGGATACAACAAGGACCCCCAAGGGCATACTTGCATGGAGGGGTCGAACAGATGACAATGTTCAGTTTTAGGAGAAGGTATATATTGAGAACATTAACTTTCCTGTAGGTACAAACCACTAGCGCATCCAGGATTTAATTCTGGAGGGGTTTCAGCCCGAAAGCTTTTTTTTTTTTTCATAAAAATAACGATAATTACTTTGGAAAAACAGAAAGAAACTAACTACCTATATGAAATGGTTTTTAAGTGATCACTTAAGTCCTTTTAAATGTAATTACACGAATAAAAACACTTTAAGAGGTATCACTAATTTTTTTTCTCATAAAACATGGTAATATCTTACCGTTTTGGAGGGAGGGGGGCTTCAGCCCGAAAGCCCCCCCGTAGATCCGCCCGTGGTACCAACTCAAAGGTCAAAGGACACAAAATAAATTTTCAAACTCGAATTCGTTCATATTATAAATTATTTAATTTTTTTATTATAAAGAAATAAATTAATTAGCAGTACCAAACACTCAATGAATAGTGTACTCATAATTTGGAGTGTTGCTGGTAGCAGTAGGTATTATATTAATTAAAATTAAATCGATTGCTGTCCTTTTATGACAACTCTGTACTCCAGAGTTAAAAATCATGTCTGATTTATAAATAAGAATTTAAATCGATTTTCGAAGTTTATTGATTCGATTAAAAATAATGATCACTCACTGAGCAATACTACATATAATTATTAATGATTAAATTTTGGTCGAAAAAATGTTCATCAGAACATAAAATCACCGTTTACACACATGTTTTGATAAGTATGTATATGATATTAATGTACAAATTTTTTGATGTATTTCTGAAAGCACTTTAATTGTGCACGCGGTAAGAGGACGTTTTCAGCGGTGTAGTGCATATTTAGCGAATGGAAAAAACTCAAAATAAATCATAGAGATTATACAAAAAAAAATCTGTGGCGGTGCGCGCATCACACAGCTACACTTACCACCCTCTTAGCAGAAATACGTATTTTCAGACAGGGAGGAAGTGAAAGTAAAAATTATCGAAGCTATATTTATGTGTATTTTATAGTGGATATTTTTATTGTTATAAGTACCCTATAAATATATATATATATATATATATATATATATATATATATATATATATATATTATATATATATATATATATATATTATATATATATATATATACATACAAATAATATTAATATTTATATCTGTACAATTAAATATTAAATAATACCAACAATAGTATTTATGACAACCACATATGTATATTTACATAATATTGTCGGTGTCTTTATTGTATTAAGCTCATGTTACGTATGTAAGCGTGTTCTAAGCTTTTGGGCTAGTTCGGGTGCGCTCGTATTCCTTTGGTTCCTCAATAACAACTATTCTCCGTTACGATCAGTTAATTATCAAATTCTTTCATAGTTTATATTTAACTAACTTTTATATTACAGATTAATGTGAAACGGCCAATTGTTTCAAATAAAAAATTAATAATACACTGTTATACTGGGTTGAATCAAAATTGTTAAAGCCGTTCTTGAGAAAATCGTAAAATTGTGTTGAATCGATTACATAAAGTACCACTTCAGGTTTGCTGATTTTGACGAAAATGTTCCTGTAACATCGAAGGCTTATAAAAATCTTTTTTACTTTTTAATTTATTTATTTATATGATATTTACAACTGTATACAAAAAAATACATCTGGTAAATTCGCACATGGATATAATGAAATGAAACACATGTTGAGAAACTACCCATTGATAGCACTCTAATAATATGTCTATATTAGAAGATCACGTGGCCATCTCCTTTTCAGACGCCTCGGAGGGTTATCAGGAATTGAATAGGAAGCAAGGTTAGAAACAAGAGGGTTGGGATGGTTATGAAGTTTATTATGGAATGACAGATATATGGATTGGGCCAAATCTGATACATATGGAACATAAAGGTCATTATGGATGATTTTATTTGTAACAAAGTAAGGAGCATTGAGGATTTTACGAAGGATTTTGGATTGTAAGGATTGGATGCGAGAGGATTTGAAGGTTTGGTGGATAAAAATCTTAAATATGAAATTTCACTTTCATACCACTTTTGGCTTTTGAGCTAGACTGATAACATACATACAAACCATATACTCACCATTTAGCGGGGTTTGGTTTTTGGACTCAGGAGACCTTAGAACATGTATTTCCGTTGAAAACTCAGACTCGAAAATTTTCGCCATCGCAATACTTAACCTTACTATATATTGCATATATAGGTAAGTATAATGATAAACAAACAGTACCACTACGACCGATGGAGGGTCTTCGGTTCATTAGTACTATGTAATGCCATCGGTTGTGCAGAGAGGTAATTAGGGCGAGATTACGCCCAACCGCCACGTTTTCTCTCTTAATTAACTATTTAATTATGAGTACCCACTTAATGGAGGCTGGGTGTGCCTCCGGAGTGTCTCCTGATCCCAGGGTCGATCCACGGCTCATGTGACAGAATAAATAATTATCTACCACAGCCGGACTCGAACAATGGACCTTCAGGTTAGGAACACAGTATCTTATCCACTGAGATACACCGCAGTTTTCATTATATAATGATATTAAACTGAAAAAGGATATGTTTTTTATTTTTGAAAACAATGTTGCACTACTTACATGGAAATGGTATCAGTTTTAAACCAGTGAACCAGTGACCCGTTAACTTGTATGTTATTTAATGATATTTGAGATAATTAATGCATTGGTTTTTGGAATGTATTAAGATCTTAATACTTTATGTATATATATTTTCTTCACTTTCTCTATTTATTTTTATTTTATATTACTTGTTAATATTTTCAGCTGACTATAATGTTTTTTAACTTCAATATATCCACGTAAAGCCGTAGTGACAAAAAAAAAAAAAAATCCGTTGGATGATAATTCTCATCAGACCAAAAAAATAAATGATACTTTCCATAAAATACTTAGGATCATTTTATCTTACCTACTTTAAAATACACGAGGAAATTTTTATTATTATTATATAATTATATTTTAGTTTTTTAATCGTTATTAGGAACAAATCCGGGCAAAAAGTATTTTGTTTTTCTAAAATACAATTTTAGTCACCTAGTATTTCAGATACAACTAACATTTAAATCTCTTCACTTAATTATTGAATTTACTACGTATTTAAATTTAAAATATAAAATCCTTTTTCTGTAAACAATTTAAATATTTGGTAATTAAAATTTTTTTTTAAAAACACAAAATACTTGGTATTTTAAGAAAATTATTTTAAAATACTTTTTTGCCCGTGTCTGATTAGGAACTCGGGTACAACGAACTCCTCCTTAAAGCACTAGCGGATCCAGGATTTAATTTTTTTTTGGGGGGGGAGCTTCAGCCCGAAAGTTTTTTTTTTCATAAAAATAACGATAATTACGTTGGGAAAAAAGAAAGAAACTAACTACCTATATGAAATGGTGTTTAAGTGATTCCTTAAGTACTTTTAAATTTAATTACACGAACAATAATACTTTAAGAGATAATTTTTTAATATATTTTTCCATAAAACATGGTTATATTTTACCATTTTGGGGGGGCTTCAGCCCAAAAACCCCTTCCTCCCTCTCCTCCCCCTCCGTGGATCCGCCCGTGCCCTTAAAGCGAACATGAAACGGATTCCCTAGGAAAATTCAATGGTATTCTTATTGCAAATTCGTTTTAAAATAATTCTATTAGTAAGCATTGCGAACTGCTTTTTTTTTTTTTTTTTTTTTTACTGGTTGTGAGAAATAGTGTGGTTAAAACAAACTAAAATATAAATAAATTTAACATAAATATTGTTTATAATATTTATGAATATTTCTAAATACGCTATACCTTTTTATTTACTTAAATAGGCTAGATAATAAAAGCTCGACAACAATGGTTCGTTGTTTTCTATTAAACATTCCGAGTTTCGATTGTTATTCTTCTTTATTCAAGTCGGAATTCTAGGATTTTTTTCCCTGAATGTCACTAAGCCCCTTTTTGTAATGTTCAATCATCAGAAATTCTCAGTTCATTTGTTATACACGTTAATGAGCGATCTATTGTTGTTGTTTTTTTGTTTTTTTTAGTATTTTCTAGAGTAAAAAAAATAAAGCAAGTTAAAAAAATAAAAATTAATTAAATATGCGATAACTTCATTATGGAATCTCACTTAATCCTATAAGATGTAGTATCGAGAATATTGATAAAGAAAGAACAAAAAAATGATAGATTGCTGGAGGAGCGAGGAATTCCCATTGACATTATCGACCTTTTTGGAAGTAAAAATAAAAACTTAATAGATACTACTTTTTTTTTCATTTTGCTATTATATTTTACTTTCACTTACGTATATATATAATATTTAGTAGGGGTAAGTATTTTTATCGTGAAAATTTTCGAATCCCAGTTTTCAACGGAAATACATGTTTTGAAGTCCCCTGAGTCAAATAACCAAGTGTCGCAAAATGGTCTGTGTGTGTGTGTGTGTGGGGGGGGGTGAGTGTGTGTTTGTGTGTTAACAGTCTAGCTCATAAACGAAAAGTAGTACGAAACTGATATTAAGTATTTAAGGTTTGTATATGGGCCGGATGTGACAGCAACTTTTTCGTTAAAATCGGCTAACCGGAAGTGCCACTTTATATGAACGGTGAAACACATTTTTACAATTTTCTCAAAAACGGCTCTAACGATTTTGATCAAACTCGGTGTATCATTGTATAATTAAGTGGTGTTTAATATCATTGAGGTCTTATCCCTCTTGATGTCACTTTACAGGGCTTAAATGCCCAATGTTCATATATGTCTTCCTCTAAAGTACCTTTAATATGGTTTATTTTAAAAAGGTAATCATTTAACATTATTCAGAGTTACGAAAAAATGCTAAATATAACTTTTGAAGGAATTTGAAAATTTAATAAAGGAGAAAAACATAAAAATGCAGAAAAATCTGCGTTACTATAGACTGTAGCGCCTAAACGAATTTACCGATTTCAATGAAACTTCCTGAGGTGGTGATTGCAGTGTTGAAATATAGAACTGAGAATAAAGGTATAATTTAGGTGCTTATTTCTTATGAAAGATGTTCTGAGGTAAGACACTTTATCAAATATTTGTAGAAAAAAAGTTTTTATAGTCTCAACAATTAAAAAACTATATTTTAAATTTATACAAATTTTCGCCTCTTGAGGGGAAAACTAGAGACCATATCTTTCTTCCTAATACAATATTCACAAAAAAGTATATACTTTATGAGTTATTCGGAATTTAATTTTACCATCCCTCGTAATTTTTTTTCCAGCTTCTTTTCGTTGAAGTATGTTATATAGATAAATTTAAAGGGTGTCGAGAAAATGACTTTAGCGAAGTTTCATTGAAATCGGTACATTCGTTTTGGTAGCAGCGCCTAAGGCTCCTTTTAAAATGCACTCCAAAAGATTTTATATTAGCCCAGCATTGCCAGAAAATAATTTCTATTCAAAGTAGAGCGGTAAGTTAAGGTTGTGTGTTGCCCACACCAGACTTTTTTTTCTTTTTTCTATATATCAAATTGCTATTACTTAATCTATTTTATAACATTTTCTTTATATATGGTGTGAACGTACTCTTTGACCTCTACTATAATTCTTCTAAATAGAGACAGAATATAACATTTCACAATAAACAAGGTTTAAAGAAATATCGTTTTGCGATGCACGCATGGCACAATTATCACATACGCGCACATACATAGGCGCAGATTTGCCATTTTGATTGGGGGAAGCGAGAGACAAAAAAAAAAAAAATTACGGGAGTGTTTATTATGATCATGTTCTACATGATTATTGTGAAACGAATAAATATTCTTTTTCTTCTTTGTTTTCCTTTCTTGTTTGTTTTTAGCCTCGAGGAGCCTCAATACAGCGTAACCCATTCTTCCCGGTCCCTGCTTAGCCGCTTCATCTCATTGAGGGGTTTGCCTCTTTCATTTTTCATAAAAATAACTATAATTACTTCGGAAAAAAAGAAAGAAACTATGTACCTATATGAAATGGTGTGTAAGTGATTCCCAAAGTCCTTTTAAATGTAATTACACGAACAATAATACTTTAAGAGCTAGTTTTTAATATTTTTTTCCATAAAACATGGTTAGATTTTACCATTTTGGGGGGCTTCAGGCCCAAAGCCGCCTCCCCCTTAGATCCGCCCGTGCTCCAAACAGATCTGTGAAGGAACCTCATTTATGTTGCCGTTATGCGACCAGAGTGCCTATGCGAACAAATATAATATTGGATATTTAAAATTGATTTGTTTATAATATGAAGATAATATATAAATATAAATATTTAATTATTAATTATGATATAAACATATTATGTTTGTGTAGTTGTAAGTATGTATTTTTTTAAAATTTTATTTATTACATGTACTTGAAAATATCTTTAAAAAATACGATTGAGTATTAGTTTAGATTAAACATAGAGGAGAGGGGAGACAGACTTATCAGTATTGCTACACTTCTAAAACTTTTTCAGCTAAAAATGAATAATGTAAAAAAGTGAAAAAATATCTTTGATTTCTTAGTGTGTACAATCTCAAATAAAAAAAAAAATATATAGTTTTTCACAGTCGGACTAAGTTAGTCACGGAAAATATGATAAGAATTTCACGTGAAAATTGAGGTGTAATTGAATCATAAAATTCTAGGATATGTTGATATATATTATTATCTTTGAATACAAATGAAAACTTAGATGAAAGTAATATTTAGGTATCAATAAAATAGTTATATGCTTGTTAATAGGGGCTCTAGCCTAGGCAGCTCGTCGACTTTTCATAATTTATTTCAGTTTGCACATTTTATTCATTCGTATAGCTTATTTATTATTGATTTTAATTTTTTTTTATATATTAACAATATTCTCGCCCCCTCAACATTTTTATTCGGAGGACGATCGCCCCCTCGCCCACCCCCCTTCTCTCCCGTAGTCTGCGCCTATGCTACCCCTCTTTAAGCATAAATAGATCTTTTAAGACAAAGTTAAGTGAGAGTAAAAAATGCAGGTACAACAAGTAATTTACAACAATTAATTACCATATGTTTTTCACAGGTGTCTAATGTATTATATTTATAAGTTTTTGTCGCTAATAACCATAACCACTTCATTTTATGACTGTACACTTTAATTATTTATTTAATTATAATAAATAATTAAGAGTTACGAAATATTTTTAGTCCGACAAGAGTCTCTGATAAAGAAGGCCACTATATTTATATACACGGTGTCCCGTAAGAACAAAAAATTTTTTATAGGAGTGTAGACCTCATGAGCTATAAAAAGCTCATATAAACAATAGTCCAATTTTCAGTAGAAAAGTTGGAAATTCTAGTTTTGTGTTTTTTTTTAAGAAAGTCATGTTTTTTGTTGATTAGGAAGCGATAACTAAAGAAATATTTAATTTAATACCATTTTCTGTATATATGGTGTGAATGTATGAACACATTCACACCATATATACAGAAAAATATCACTATAATTATTGTCCACGTGACAGATTATTATTATATTTAAAAATAAATAAATTAAAAAAATTAATATCAATTGTTTCACTGTAAACTAGAAAAAAATTGCTTCAAATGAAAATAGAGTTTTTTAATTGTGGGTTAATGGTTGACTGTCGTGAATAGTGAAGAGAAGGATGGTTGGGGTGATCAGCCAGAAATAAGAAGACAAAAATAAATAATAATATTTATTTTAAAATTTGCCGACGTTTCTACCTGAAATTCAGGCCTTCATCAGGGCTCTTCTAAAAGCTGATGGGAATAGAGTCTGAAAATAGAGTTTATGATTGTTAAAATCATAAATTATTCGAGATTTTTTTTCACCATCCTTCTAGTACTACAGATATCTTACTATCCGAAAAACGTCCTCGTTTAATAAGCTTTAAGTTCATGTTAATCAAGTTGAAGTTTGTCAGGCAAGAACTTGGGATTCACCTCAAGCTGTGAACAAAAATTACGTGATCCTTTACTTTACCATGCAGCTCTACAGCCCGGCGTGGGCCTTGGCTTGGTGGATTATAGTATGCCAATCATCTCTATTGCTCGCCCTTTCCTTCCAGTTTCTTAAACCCAGTGTTTTAAGGTCGCTCTCAACATCTTGCAGCCATCTTTTTCTTGGTCTTCCTTTTCTTCTTGTGCCATACATTGTAGAGAACAATGCCCTATAAGGCATCCTACTGTTGTCCATTCTAACCATGTGACCTAACCATTCCATTCGCCTAGTTTTAACGAAATGTTGCCGCTATTACATAGTTCATATTGCTCCGAATTTTGTCTGTACCTCCACACACCCTCTTCACAAATAGCTCTATAAATTCTTCTCAATATTTTTCTTTCAAAAATATTCAGCATACTAATTGTGCTAGTACAAAGGATCCATGTCTCCGCTGCATAAATCACAATAGGTCTTACTAAAGTCTTATATAATCTTATCTTTGTTTCTCATGACCAAAGCGATGATCGAAAAAATTTTAAGTTGACATAGTATTCCCGGTTTCCAGCCATGATCCTCTTGTACTCCTCAGCAGCAATTTTATTTTCAGAATTCACTTTCACCCCCAGGTAAGTGAATTTTTTGACACACTCGAAGGTGAATGGATGAAATGATATGAAAATGAAAAAAATAATTTTATTCTGGGACTACAGTCCCCTTAAGGAAGGATAATAATAGTGTTACAAATTTATGGATATTAGTCTGGCTAGAAATAATAAAAAATACAAACTAATTAACTGCTTATTGTTATTGCAATTGTGCAGTAGTTGAAATTAAACAGTATACAGATACAAGTAATTTTGAATGTGGAGTAGGTTGTGGGACAGGAGTTGTTTGAAGGAATTTGTGGACGAGGATTGACGTATGGAGGTAGGAAGAGAGTTCCAAAAGGAGGTAGCACGAATGACGAAGGATTTGCTGAAGGAAGTAGTTTTATGGGAGGGGATATATAAATCTATAGGTTGAGACTAAATTATCTAGTATTAAGAGAGTGAATAGAGGAGCGTAGAGTAAGGAGTTTGTATGTAGGAGGGTTTTTGGTTCTGAGGACTTGAAATAGGAAAACATCAAGGAGGAATCGTCGTCGGGAAGTAGGATAAAGCCACTTCAACTCGGTGTACCAGAATGAAACATGCGAACGCCTAGGGATCCCGAAGATGTATCTTATGAAAGAGTTCAGGAGTTTCTTCAGTCTCATTTCTTGCCCGGCAGATAGCCCTCTGTACACCATACAACCGTATTCGAAGTGAGGGAATATAAGGAAGGTTACAAGGAGCTTTCTGGTTTTTAGAGTAATACAATCACGAAATCGTAGGAGTTGTTTAAGCACAGTTATGGATTTTCGAGTAATCTGGGAGATATGGTTATTCCAGGAGAGGTTCTGGTCAAAGGTTACTCCTAGGTTTTTGAATGTGGGGAAAAATGGATGGGACGGTTATTGAGGTAAAGTAGAGGAAAATAAGAAAGGGGTCTAATGAGATGTCTGGTCCCGATGAGAATTGCCTTAGTTTTATCTACATTTAGCTTTAATTTATTTATTTCTGCCCATCTGTTGATCCAGTCGATATTAATGTGATACCTCATATTTCAATGCTCTGAGGTTGGCCGCGTTGTTCGGCGCCGGCTTTCATGTATTTTATTTTATTTTGATTAATTTCCAGCTTAACATTTTGGCTTTTGGTTTTCAATATTGCAAAATATTTCCTTTATTAACCTGATTTTATATCCTGTCACCCATGTTTTCAGCAAAATTGACTACAATTAACTGTTGAAAGACTTTTATTTCTTAGTTTTTCCATGATCTGGGATGTATTACAATAAACACATTGTCATTAATACAATTTTTATTTATAAATAAAATAATATTTTTCATATAAAATGGTTGTGAAACTGAGTTTTTATCCCAAATCTCTGTCATAGGAATTATTCCATATTAAAAGCTTTTCATTTCTAGTCCTAAAATGTATGTTTAAAATGAAGAAACTTGCTGATTGCTTCAATTATTTTCAAGAAAACGTTAATGTTAGGATAAGAAACATTAATGTTTGACCCTTATAAATACTGCTCCAATCCTGTAGTACAGTTATCGATGAAAAATACAGTTTCGTAAGTACTTTACCGGAAAAATATATGAAGAATTAGTATTTGTTAAATATACTTTTTTATTAATACAAAGTGTATTTAGGCAATTACGTTTATTAAATAACATCCCATATTAAAATATTAAGATTACGGAAAACCAAGAAAAAAAAACTTTACAACAATTAATTGTAGGCATTTTTGCTGAAAACAGGGCTACTTTTACTCAATAGAATAAAAATTCACATAATATTTTTACACAACATGAGACGAACCCCACGTTTTTACGAAGTAAACACCAACTTATTCTTGGTATTTATTGGGTCTCCTTATTACTTTAAACATGTCTAAACTTGGTTTTTGTTAATCACCAATATATCGTCTTTTCATCGCAAATAAGCATTGTTGCTATGAAACTTGTTAGTATGGCCAATTGTTAGTATAAAGACTGTTAATGAGTGATTTATTATATAAAATAATGTTTAAGTGTTTAAGTGACCCTTGAAGGCCTGTAAAAAGAGCATCCTTTTCTTTTCCATATCAAACTCAATTCATTGAAGTGTTTTTTCATATGGATTAAAATATCTAAAAAACTAAAAATCGGACCTGCTTATTGTGAGCGAGGGCATTGTTTACCATTTCACCCTCTCTGTAATGGTCTATAATTCATAATTGTATCTTAACGCGACTCTGTGTTAGAGGGATGAAAAGAGAAAATATAGTGTTGAAAACCAAATTATAACGGGTTTTATTGAAGATATGGATGAAAATATCTCAGAAACTAAAAATCGGACCTGTATACTGTAAGCGAGGGAAATGTTCAGCATCCTGTATATATCCTGTATGAGCAGTTATTTATAATTTATATCTCATATTATTAATCTCGTCTTTTTGGTGTTTTCAATCTGTCGTGTGGTCTAAAGCACACACCTTATTTTTTTCCTTTTAGTTGTGGAAAAGGTGTGTTATATAATAAGACCATAGCGAATGCAATGGTAAGGGTGGTGGTGAGTTAGAGTGTGTATTTGTGTTAGAAAAAGGAAACGAATAAGGAAAATATTAAAATATTGAGAAAATGAGGTCTAGGCTTAATTAAATGAATATGTGAGATGCCCAGTAAGACGAGAATGGAGACCATTGTACACTAGTGGATCCAGGATTTAATTTTTTTCGAGGTGGCAGCTTCAGTTCGAAAGCTTTTTTTTCCACACACATATATATATATATATATATATATATATATATAAAACGATAATTACTTTGAAAAAAAAACGAAAGGTACTAACTAGCTATTTGAAATGGTGTTTAAGTGATGCTTAATGCTGGTACATAGATACCCTGCTTGGTTTCTCCTATGCATATCCCGGGACAATTTAAACACGGAACCTTATAGCATATCCTGCTTGATATTTCTTTTCTATTTCATCTTTTACATTACTATAATAGTTTTTGATTTTATTTTTTGCTCTTAAACTTAATGCATGATCACCCAAATCATAATCAATTGTTTACATCCTCTGATAGTCAGAAGACATAGCCAGTAAATATTAAGTTATCAGTGAAAATTTGTTTTGAGGTGTAATAAGAGGCGGTTTGAATTTCACACACACACACACACACACACACACACACACACATATATATATATATGATATAATCATAGAACCATTGATTAAATTAAATAAACGGAAAAATAAATAATCCAAAATAGATACCAATTTAAATAATCTAATAGTTAATTATAAGTTACTGAGAAATTGTATATTTCAAACATTCTATCTATATATTTTGGCAGACCGTCAATAAGGTTAGTCGTTTTTATGGCTAATTGTGTTTGAGAAGTCTTCTGGGCTCATTGAAGTTATGCCAAATTTATGTGAATTGTTGTTTGAATAAATAAAGGAATTCGTATTTATTTACCTTCCGCACCCCTTAATATTCATTAGATCAACAATTAAACCTTTTAAAAAGTTAAATAAATGATATTCGACAAATATTTCATCTAAAATAATCAGTTAAATAATACCGTATATTTTGGGATGTATCGAGAAAAAAAAAACTGGATATTGTTTTAAACAATTTGTTTTTTCTTCAATCCTATTTATTGAGATGTATTACACTCTGTCACAATTTAGGACATTTATAATAGTGTTCAGAAAGCACATTCACGCATAATTTACAATAAATAAAAATAAGTAGAACAGAAAAATTGTAGTACTACAAGTAAATGTATATAAAGCAAGGAGATGGTCCGGGGTGGCGGTTATAAATAGGCAAAATAGTGGTAAAACTATTTTATTGAAAGCCAACGTTTCGAGCCGACTTTCCAGGCCTTCTTCAGGGCTAGAACGAACAAGATACAAAAATATAGAGAATTGTGAAAGTTACATAATATATTCTTCACTTTCAATCTTTCCTGCAGATTTGTAGAAGTATATTCACATTTTCATTTATTATATTATATACTATAACAATTGTTAGCATTTATTTACTTCAGTTTAGGATCTTGTTACTCGGCTTACTTTGTTCATATTTTATTGTACTTACTGTTTATAATTTTAATAAGCTTATTCACATTGTTTATAAATTATGTCTAATATTATGTAACTGCCACAATCCTCCATCTTTTTGTATCTTGTCCGTTCTAGCCCTGAAGAAGACCTGCAAAGTCGGGTCGAAACGTCTGCTTTCAATAAAATAGTTTTACCACTATTTAGCCTATTTATGAACGCCGCCCCGGACCACCTCCTTTCTTTATAATGCAACGGTCAACTATTAAATATTCTAAATGTATATAAACAAAAAGAATTAAACTAATCAAACAAACAAATTAAACACGAGCATACTTTTATACAATAATTACAAACAAATTGGATTTTAAAAATTTTTAATTAACAGTTAATAAAATCTTCATATTTCTTTGCTCATGATTTATGTCATTCAACAGCAACCGTTTCAGAAACGCCATTAAATTTTATATAATAAAGTCAATGGTTATCTTATGATATAGTGAATATAAAACATATACTCATGAAGAAATAAATAAATCATGATAATGACTTCATTAACGTCAAATAAGGATCGCAGTTTATTGTGGCTATTATTTTTATCCTGATTGCTTGGAAATTCCTTTCATATTATAAAATATGTTATGAACTAACAGCAAAACAAAAATGTCAATGACTTGCTGTGAGATACTTAATCGATTTGTTTATTCGGTATTGGACAATACAATGGCGTCATCATATCTTTCGTAATATCTTTGGTATATAATAAATTTTTATTTCCTGGAAAATCGGGGGAGAAGGTTATTCCAAAAGTAACCTCCCCCTTCCGGCCCTAATGAGAAGGTCGGAATTCATATAAGGGAAGGTCCGTCACGATATAAGTTTCAACTCGCGAATTCGAACCAACATCGCTAAACTCGAGATTGCTAAGTTGTACCGCAATAATATCGGTAATTATAGCCTAGAAATACGAGAATCATCTTTGATACATCATTCTGCATCCCTTATTTCATTTGATTCATAAAGACCAATAATTAGTGTTGACCAAAATTGGTCTTGGTCTTGCACATTGCAAGACGAAGACCAACGCCGCCTAACTGCTGCAAGACCAATACCAGTACTGGTAAAAAAAAAAGGCAAAATAGTTACTAATACTTGACAATCTTAGTTACTATATGTAAATAATTGGTATAACCAATATACTTTTGCATTTAACTCCTTTAATTTTTCATTCGGGGTTAATAAGGTTTCTCCCATCTAAAAATCACAGTAATATATCTATAGTAATAAGCTAATGAGTAACTGCAAGACTGTTACTATACTCTTGCGCAAGACCAAGACTGAGTTTGCAAGACCAATACTCGTCTCGGTCTCGCATTTGGGCAACACTACCATTAATAATGGGCTTCCATAGCCCTGAAAATGTTCCTGATATTAATTATACAATATTATGAATTTTTATAAAAGTATTTTATTGTTTAATTTTTTTTTTCTCTCTTTTTCTCGCCTCTACCCTAAAGGGTCATTGGCGTTTTCTATATAATTTATACTCTATTATAGTAGTGAATAATCTTTAAAAATTTAAACAGGGTAGAGACTCTCTCTTCATTGTCTTTTAGTATTTCGTTTAGTGTTTTTCCTAGTTTTATTTTTTCTCTGTGCCTTTCGAATTGGGAACATTCTACTAGAAGGTGTTTCACAGTTTGCGGTGTATTATTACATTTTTCGCATGTAGGAGCTTCTAGGCCTCTTAAAAGATACTTATGAGTGAACTGGCAGTGCCCAATCCTTAGGCGGCACAGTATAATTTCTTCACGCCTAGACTTTCTGTTGCTAGTGAGCCATTTATCGCAATTGGGTTTCACTTTTTTCAGCTTACACTCTTTGGTCCTCCACTAAAAAAAAAAACTGGATAGTTTTACCTCACAGTTAAAATGATACAGCTCACTTCTTATTAACTTTTAAATAGTATTAATTTATGAAGGAGTATATGGGGGAGATGCGGTCAAATAAATACTAAATTTAAAAAAATAGTATTTTTAGTTAGGCGTAATAATTAAAAATATAATTTTATAATTAAAAAAATATATTTTTAATTAGATGTAATAATTAAAGATACTATTTTTTTTTAATTTAGTATTTATTTGACCGCACCCCTGATCAACTCCTTCTCGTATTATATCACGGTCAACCATCTCTACATCATTAGCATTAATTTAGTTCAACACCTTGTAGGATAGCCATTGTTTTTTACCACTCCTTTCAGTCTGTTTGCAATGGAGTCCGGGCTTAGCCTGTTTCATTCTTCGAGGAGATATTTTTTAAAGCCTTCTTTGCAAGAAATTTCCTGTTTTCTAATTTCTGCCTCCAATTTTGCCCAAAGGCATTCTGTCATATTGAGATCTGGTGACTGCGGTGATGTTTTAATAACTTTAGTGCGGTTTTAAAGTACGCATTCCTTAACCAACATGGCAGAGTGTTTGAGGTCACCATCCTGATCACAACAAAATTTTATTTTTAGCCCAAATTTTACGCAATTTATTTCAAGTTTCTTCTCAAATTGTCTATATAAATATGTTTATTCACTATACCATGTGAATATTTCGACTATAAAGTGAAAATTTTCTACACTAGAAGCAGCCATACATCCCTACATCGAGAAGCTTAACATAAGATAATAACACTTTACTGGGATGTTTATTGATTACAATAAATTATTGTTATTAATGTAATATAATGATAATGATAAAAAGGCTTAGCGAACCTGAAGGTTCGATGCCGACACCACAAATCTCTTATTACATACCTCCCTTCACCGTTCGTCGTACAAACCCAGTCCCTTCAGATCGGCTTTAACGCAATCTTCCCATCTTCTTTTTGTAGGTCTTCTTCAGGGCCAGAACGGACAAGATACAGTACAAGATATAGTATTTTTTCCTTTGTATCCATCCATATCTTCAAATTCAGCAAATTCCCCAATACCTATCCTTACCCTTATTTTCCAGTTCTAAGTGAAACTCCCAGCTGAACACACCTGTAAGTCTCTATTTTTATTTTATATACTTATTTATTTATTTTTATTTTCATTTTCTTTCTCCACATTCCTATATGTCTATTATTTCATATTATATCCTTTTTTCTTCTTTTTCAATCTCTCTCGTAGATCTGTAGAAGTATATTCACATTTGCATATATTATATACTACACTATAACAATTGTTACCATCTTTTTACTTCAGTTTAGGATCTTGTTACTTAGCTTACTCTGTTTATATTTTAATGTACTTACTGTTCATAATTTTAATAAGCATATTCACATTGTTCATCATTTTTTTTTTCTAAATATTATGTAACTTCCACAATTCTCTATATTTTTTGTATCTTGTCCGTTCTAGACCTGAAGAAGATCTGCAAAATCGGGTATACACGTTGGCTTTTAATAAAATAGTTTTGCCACTATTTAGCCTAATTATAACCGTCACCCCGGACCATCTCCTTCCTTTATAATGCATGAATAATGTCATCAGTCCATAGTTATAATGTCCAGTTGTTATAGAATTATTTAATGTCAATAATTTATTAAACATTTGATACCTACAGTTTAATTTAATTTTAGGACTTTTCCATCCATATTTATATTATTTATTAACAATAAATAATATTTTTAGATATAAATAATAATATTTTAAATATATTAATAAATATTTTTCATAATAATATTTTTTTTTCAATTATTTATTTATTTAAAGGGAAGGGAGGTGTGTTCCAAGATGACTGCTGTGGAGCACTTCATTCCTAGTGCACTTCCACTGAATTAAATAAAGAGTTTTTGTTGTATCATGATGCTCGACTCACTTTTGTATAACCACTAATTATTGTTTAGATATCTTAATGTCAATTGCCATTGCGGTCTCTTGAATACATTTATTACAAAGTTTATTCAGTAAGTTTGGACTCACGTGTCGCTTCTCGACAATTTCAAACCCGTTTTCAAATACTTGAGCCTTCCTCAGGCTGACAGGTGCAATAGCTCAGGACAAGGGTTTAATGACCCCTTTATTGCGCCTTGCGCTATTTCTGTGCCCCAACGTAGACAAAACATTTCTTAATGCTCGTCTTGGCCGCAAGGAGGCCAGTGAAATAAAATAATGGCAAGAGCTCAACATCTTCGGAGATGGGTAATTTTCAAACGATTTTTAGCATGGGAATTAGCTTGAGAAACATGATATGCGTCTCTCACACCTTATTTTTGTTGAAATCATGACGTTGGGTATATTTAATGAGTTATAAAGCAGATTTCATACCAACCTAATTGTTGCTCGCGGAAGGTCAAATTCCTTTCTTTTTTTTTTATTGACGTAAATTGGTATAGACACTTTACAATTTTTACTTTCACTTATCTATAGGTAATAAATAGTAAGGGTAAGTATTGAGATCGTGAAAATTTTTGGATCTGACTTTTCAACGGAAATACACATTTTGAGGTCCCCTGGGTCCAAATAACCAAGTCCCGCAAAATGGTATGTGTTTGTATGTTAGCAGTCTAGCTCAATAACGAAAAGTCGTACGAAACTGATATTACGTATTTAAGATAGGTATATGCCTTAGATGTGACAGCAACATTTTTCTTGAAATCGGCTAACCGGAAGTCGGCTAATCAACGCTGAAACACATTTTCACAAAAATGTGTCAAACGATTTTGATTAAACTCGGTGCATCATTGTATAATTAAGTGGTCTTAAATATTAATTAGGTCTTATCCCCTTTGATGTCACTTTACAGGCTTAAATGCCCAATGTTCATTTGCGTCTTTCTCTAAACTACCTTTAAGATGGTTTATTTTAAAAAGTTAATCATCTCACATTATTCAGGGTTACGAAAAAATGGTAAATATAGCTTTTGAAAGAATTTGATTAGTTAATAAAAAATAAAAAAATAAAAATGCTTATTCAGGTCGAAAATGAATCTCAGAAAATACCGGTCAGAAGGTATATGTATAATATATCGTTGGAAAGCGGAGAACTTTAGGGAAAAAAAACAATATCTAATATAGAAAGTTTTATGCGCGCACCGCACCAGATTTTTTTATTTTTCGTGGCTCCACAAATATATATTTATTTCATCCAAAGTGATTCTTTTTCATATCCATTTCATTCAAATTTTCAAGTTTTTACCAAAGAGTTCTTAAAAGGTTAATATTTTCTGTACCGAATTGTCAACGTGATATGGATTAAAATATTTTAGAAACTAAAAATCGGACCTGCATATTGTGAGTGAGGGCATTGTTTATCATTTCACCCCCTCTCTTTAATGGTCTATAATTCATAATTGGATCTTAACGCGAAGCTGGGTTAGTGAGTCTAAAAGAGAAAACATAGTGTCGAAAACTGTAATGGTCTATAATTTATAATTTTATCTTAACGCGACTCTGTGTTAGAGGGATGAAAAGAGAAAACATAGTGTTGAAAACCAAATTATATCGAGTTTTATTGAAGATATGGATTAAAATATCTCAGAAACTAAAAATTGGACCTGCATATCGTGAGCGAGGGCATTGTTTACCATTTCACCCTCTACTGTAATAGGTTCTAATTCATAATTGTATCTTAACGCGACGCCGTGTTAGTGAGGCGAAAAGAGAAAACATAGTGTCGAAAACCGTAATGGTCTATAATTTATAATTTTATCTTAACGCGACTCTGTGTTGGAGGGATGAAAAGAGAAAACATAGTGTTGAAAACCAAATTATAACAAGTTTTATTGAAGATGTGGATTAAAATATCTCAGAAACTAAAAAGTGGACCTGCATACTGTAAGCGAGGGAAATGTTCAGCATTCCATCCTCTTTATAATGAACAGTTATTTATAATTTATATCTCATATTATTAATCTTGCCTTGTTGATGTTTTCAATTCTGTCGTGTGGCCCAAACCACACACCTTAGTTGTTTTTTTTTAGTTGTGTAAAACGTATGTTATATAATAAGACCATACTGAATGAAATGGTAAGGGAGGTGGGGAGATATTGTGTGTATTTGTGTTAGAAAAAGGAAATGAACAAGGAAAATATTAAAATATTATGGAAAAATATTGAGAAAATGAGTTCTAGGCTTAATTAAATGAATATGTGAGATGCCCAGTAAGACGAGAATGGTCTCCATTGTGCACTAGTGGATCCAGGAGTTAATTTTTTTGAGGGGGGCAGCTTCAGTCCGAAAGCTTTTTTTTTCCATATATATAGCGATAATTACTTAGGGAAAAAAAGAAAGATACTAACCACCTATTTGAAATGGTGTTTAAGTGATTCTCGAAGTCCTATTCAATGTAATTACACGAACAATAATACTTTAAGAGATAATTTTTTTCCATAAAACATGGTTACATGGGTTCATCCCGAAAGTGCTCCCCCTCTCCCGTAGATCCGCCTTAGCCGTTGTATTCTGCAACTGGTTCTATTTAAACCCCTAAAGCTTCAAAAATACTTTAGTATTATACTTTGTGAAATATTAGTTAAACTTCTCTATTTGTGCTTTAATGCATCCTTCCTGATAGTTCATTTTAACTCTAATTGTGGAATCTACGACAAATATTAATTACTTGAAGTCTAAATCGAATCTTCACAATAGGTCTGAAAGGTTGTTCTCCCGAAAAACTATTTACTATTTGCTAAGGTACTCTAGCCAGTGGTCTATGCGGGAGTATATAGATCCGGGCATGGAATTAACGGGGTCAGGTATTTATAGAAAAGCAAGCGATGTCTTTGGTCGGGGATGGATCTGGCGTCTCCCAGCATCAGGGTTTAGGAATTCCGACATTTTTTTTGTCTGAACCAAAACCCCTTTTTATAGGTTTTTTTTTTTGAAGGCGCAATAAGGTGTTATTTCCAAGGATTTTAATTTGTACTACACGTTACTATTCACACGTTTTCAAAAAGCTGAAAAACGATTCAATACTACTATCATTTTTTTTTTTTTTTTTTTTTTTTTTTTTTTTTTTTTTTTTTATTGAGAGCAAGAAAAAATACATTTTGCCACAATTGAGGACATTGAGTATTCTATCAATTAAACAGTATGTTTTGTTCTGATACTTTTTTTAGTCGTTTTTATTTCCTTTTTTTTTATGTCCTTAAAAATGGTTTCTTTTTTTTAATTTTTATTATATCACTTTTTGTTTCTAACATAAATTTTAATTAATTAATTTATGAATCATATAAAATCATGCAATGTACATAATACGCTTTCATAGAGTGTGTTTTTATTTTTCAAATTCACAATTAGTGTTGCCCAAAATCAGTCTTGTTCTTCCACTTTGCAAGACCAAGACTGGTAAAAAAAATCGATTTTAAAAATAAAAATTGAGGAAAAATACTTACTAATACTTGACAATTTTAGTTACTAAGTATATGTAAATAATTGGTGTAACCAATATACTTTTGAATTTAACTCTTCTAATTTTCCATTCAGACTTAGTTAGGTTTCTTATATCTAAAAAAATACAGTAATATCTCTATAGTAATAAGCTAATAGGTAACTGCAACACTGTTAGGAGAGTCTTGCGCAAGACCAAGACTCGTCTCGGTCTCGTATTTGGGCAACACTATTGACAACTATCGTGTTGGTTTGGAATTTGGTTTGGGGCTCCGTGCAGTGAGACAAGTAAAGGAAAACTGGCGACATCGGCTTAAACTTTTTTTTTTAGAACTCCAAACTGGATAATCAATTTTATTGATGCCTGTTGGAATTCGTGAAAATATTTTCAATTGGCAGAATATACATTTTTCACTTATTGAATAGTTCAATTGAAATCCTGTTCATTTTTTGCAATTTCGCGCGATTTGTAGGTTTTGTAAAATGACTTGGTCTGATCTGGTGGCTCATATTTTTTCCTTGAAACTTTACCAACATTTATTTATCATTTTGGTTTACTGTATTTAAAAAATACATTAATGCATAAAACTTGTTTTACTTCAGATCTTTTTCTTTTTATGTTAACAAAAATAAATCTGATGCACTCATCGCACGACTTTCACTTACCGCCCTCTTTATTGCAGAAATTTTCAGATAAATCAGAGAAAAATAATATGAAATTTAAATAAAAAACTTGACCACTGCAACCAATGAAGGGTTTGGGGTTCAGTAGTTAGTAAGGAAGTATTGTTTCAAAGCCAACTGTTAAGCAGGGAGGCGATCGGGCCGAGATCATGCTCAGACACCAGTTTTTTCCGTAATTAATTATTTAGTTAAAAATACCCAAATTATACAGGCTGGGTGAGCCCCAAGAGGGTCTCCTGATCCCAAGCTCCATTCACGTCCGCTGTAGCAGAATTAACAATTACCTGCCTCCACCATTCTCGAATCCGGGACATAAGGAGTCAATACCATATATATTGGAAAAATTTCATTATCTACATTTATATCACCGCCATCTAAATATATTTTTAGAGATATTTTGCAAATTGGGGGGTGTTCAAAGGAGCTTCATATTTTGGAAATTTTGAAATTTATTAGACACATCGCGATTCGAAATCGGAACGAGTAAGATTTTCATTTAAGGTATATTAGTAAGAATACATCTTCAATTATTCTTAAGCCGGCGTAAGATAATGTAAAATTATTACTGCAAGAAAATATTTAAAATTAATTTTAACTATTATTTGAAAAACGTTTTGAAATATTTAATAATTTAAGTGATGGAAAATCAATCTTCTAAATTAATAAATACGTTTTTCTTTATTGTTTTACATCGGTTCAAATAAAATTACACTCCGTATTTATTTTTACGATTGGAGAAATTCTGGTTCAATTATTTTTTAAAAGTTATGATACAATATATATTTTCTAGTCGTAATATTTTTATATATACGAAAATAAAATAAATCTATTATGGAGAAATGGTTATATGGACACAATGTTTGATCTTCTTCATTGACAGAGATCTGCAGCGTTTGAATCGATTGGCAAGGTTGTTAACAATTCAGGCTTGTTTAAATCTCGTTAAGGGCTTCTGTGTCTCGTGGGATAGATTCCCTTTTCGTTGTGTCTCTATATTTTCAAAATGACAGATAAATTTACTATCGCTACCTGTTTTATATAAGTAGTAGTTATCACATGCTTATTTAATATTTAATAGTAAAATATGTATAATTAAGGCTCAGAGTGTTTTATTTTGTTCTCATTATTTAATCCTTATTATTAGTGTTGCCCAAAATCGGCCTTGGTCTTGCAAGACCAAGAACAAGGTCGCCTAACTGTTGCAAGACCAAGACCAGGATTGTTAAAAAAAATCTAGTTTTTTAATAAAAAATAAGGCACAATAGTTACTAATACTTGACAATCTTAGTTACTAAATGTTAATAATTGGTATAACCAATATATTTTTGCATTTAACTGCTATAATTTTTCTTTCGGGCTTAGTTAGGTTTCTCCTATCTAAAAAATTACAGTAATATCTTTATAGTAATAAGCTAATAAGTAACTCCAAGACTGTTGCTAGACTCTTGCACAAGACCAAAACCATGACCAAGACTGACATTGCAAGACCAAGACTCGTAGTGGGCAACACTACTTATTGTCTTAAATACTTTTTCTTTTCCAAGTGATTCTCCAAAAAGATAAACAGAGAAAGTAAATAAATACATACCGATATTTTGGCCATATTATAAAATCGATCATGCATTAAGCTACACCACGCTAGGTCAGGTGAAAACGCTGGTTTTTAAATAACAAAGCAGCAATAGGATAGGTTATACGTTGGACTATTTACAGAAAATATGTACAATATAAAGCTAACCATAAATATTGATTACAGTATAAGTATAAATAAACAAACCAATAAAAAAATATATGCTTACATTCATATGCAACCATCTATTGGTCATTCCAAAATTAAACATTAATATCCAATAAAAAAGGAAGCCATCTGTATTTCAAAAAAACGTACCAAAGAAAAGAAGAAAGATAATCTTAATTTTCCGTAAGCTCTCCAAATAGGGGTTATCAATAATGTGAGCTTACAGGTTATAATAGTACCCACCATTAAATATCTCATTTATTTATTTTTTGATGGCCTTTAAATTTAGTTTTTCTTATGTTTTTTTTTTTAAGTTGATTGTGTCCTTATCGATTGTGCTCTTTTATTATTTTAGTTAAATTAAGTGCTGATCCCTCGATATAATTCCTCTTCTCGTTGCTTGAGAGATCTCTTGAGGGAAACAATCACAAAGTGTGTCTTGATGTAAACATTTAGCCATTTTTACTTTAACTTACTTATATATATATGTAATATAATATATGATAAAATATAATATAAATTAAATATAAAATATGAAAGAATTTGGTAATTATCTAAAGAAGATAAAACGAGATCGTAACAGAGAATAGTTATAATTGAGCAACCAAAGGAATCCCCCGAAATATTAGAAGAGGCTTCCATACATAACATGAGCTTAATATAATGACTCCGACAATATAATGTAAATATACATATGCGGTTTTCATAAATGGTATAGTTGACGTTATTTAATATTTAATTGTATAGATAACAGCGATATAAAAATTAAAATTTTCATATATAAGGATGATTAAACGAACAAAAATACCCGCGATTAAATGTAAATAAATATAGCGTCTATAATTTTTACTTCCCACTTCCCATATGTCTGAAAATACTAATTTCTGCTAAGAAGAATGTGGTAAATGAAGGTCGTGTGATGCACGAACCAGATTTTTTTTTCTTGTCATTATAGGCTGTAATCGAACTATTTATAAACAAATGTTTTTTTTCTATATTCAATAATACGTAATATAATAACACTATACTACATTCTATTTACTTTCTGTCTCAATCAAGAACAGTGTTAATAATAGCGACGAAAGAGCACATTCACACCATATTTACATAAACAATATAAATAAATTAAATATTGGCAATATAATAAATAAGAACAACATAAGATACAATAAAAAACATAAATAAAAAATCAACTTAAAATGTTATATAAAGTCAATTAAGCACAGATATACATACGCTTCTTACCATCTGCCAGGACAAGTCCTAACAAGGTTGTCCTGTAGAGGAAAAAGCATGACTTCAGAAGATCCCAACACTTCTCTCTCAACCGCCCCAATGGTAATATAAACCAGCTCAGGTTATGAGAGGGTATTTGTACCCACATCCGCACGTAACTCTAAAAGAAAAATATTGACCAAAAGTGCCAATATAGCCAGTTTTAGAATTCTGGTCAGGTTTTATGTAATCCATAATCCAAAGAAAGCCCAATCGCTGTGTACTCATAACTCAGGCCCTAGCGAATTCCACCCATCCCTACAATCCTTCTTGAAAGTTGAAACGGCAGTGGCTCCAAGATATTTTGTAAATAAATATGTATAGGAACTCTGGCGATGGCCAGATTCTCCACCCAAGCCATGTACCTTTTTGATACTTCCTTACAAAGTACTGAACCCAAAACCTTTCATATGTTGAAGAGGTACATTTTTTTTCAAATATCATTTATTTCATACGAAAGTTGGGTAGTAATTGGAATTTGTGAGATGGATCCCACCATATGTTTTATTATATAAAACATTTGATAATAGAAAAAAAACTGTAACATTACGTTTAATCCCCACATATATTATTACAGTAAGGCTCGAAATCGGTTTTGTACCAAATATAAGCTCCTGTCATGCTCAAATACCATGAATGGGGTACCGTTGGATTCAGAATTTCCGCTTTTGTTTTTCTTTCTAAAATAAATAAAGTCGATACAAACATTTTGCTAGGCTTCAATACTGGAACGGTGGTAGGTCTGCAGATCGATGCGAGACAAATTGGACCTTGAAGATTTTGATGCGTACAGCAAGACCCGGATAGTTCCTCCGGAACTATCGGATCATGCGTTTTTAAGCCCAAAAACGTACTATTTTCGAGATAACGCAAGGTATGGGGTTCGCATCCACACAACCTGACGTTAATTGTAGTACTGTCATTGGATACATGTCTCATTTCGTTGACTTGAGGTCTCTATGATCGAGACAGGAGGAGTTTATATTATTTATCGATGGTGTTTTTGATCGGCAAGCCATATCATCCCTAATTCCTAACCAAATCTCGAGATTAAGCCACCAATTTCGAAGGCTTCCTTCTCCTTCAGGCGGGCAAAATAGTCCAATCATCCCGAAAATTCAGGCAAACAAGTTATGAAAGAAAAGAAACTTTATTTGCGAATAACTAAAAAATTACACACTATTCCCTTGGTTTTTCCCATGATTATATAAAACATTACTAAATTGTCCACAAAAGGGAAAAAAAAATCATCGAAATCGATTAAAAATTTTTCCAATATTTTCTGTTTTTCATTTTATTATTTATTTTTTCGTATTTTCGATTAATATATCCTTTTGGAGAGTTCTATTATAGCCCATTATATTTGGAAATAACTATATATTTGGCATATAGCTATATTATCTATGAAATCTAGTGAGTTCAAATATTTATTTTAAGGGAAAACAGAGTTGAGATTTGTATTTAACATTACTAAATTGTCTACAAAAGGGAAAAAAATCATTGAAATCGGACAACTTTTCGCAAAGATACAGCTTATTGAAATTTGTAAATATGTTGGTTCCAAACAAAAATGAAGATTTAAATTAATTTTGTTTCCTTTGTCGATTATATTTATCGATAAAGTAACAATTGATTCCTTTATCTTTTGATTCGTTGCATTATTTTATTTTTTTATTAATTTGGCATTTTATAACAACATGCTGTGCGAATTTTTCGCACGGGCTACTAGTAAATGAAATTCGGAGTAAGAGAATTAGAGAAGTACCCGATTGAACCCATAATAATAAATAAATAATATAATGAGTAATTAAAAATTACGGTAAATTACAAATACAGTCGTGATTTCGATTAATCAATTAATACTTAATTAATAGTTGAATCAACAGTATTATTGAGAGTATGATGCCTTGACGAAAACAAAAATATACCAGATGTCCTTAGTGGCCCGAGGGGATATATTTGGGCGAGGCATGAACACGCGGCCATGAGGCTAACTACAATACGAAATCAAACAGCATTTCCTCAAATTACGCAGAAGAGAAAACAGGAAAGATCTCTTCTTTAAGGTCATCTATAAATTTTCGCACCAGAGAATTCACGTGGGATTATATCCTGCGTGAGCTAAAATTAGTTTTTCGAATTTAAATTTGATATAAAAATAACAATATTATTTAAATGTATTGTGATATATCAATTCTCAGGAATTTATGAATGATTTTATTAATATATTTGGGTATGTGCTCACACAGTTTTCCTCTTTTAAAAAATATTTTTTTGCCGACACTATCCATTTTCGCAAGCTTGAAAACATCCAATTCGCAATTTAATAACTATGATATTAATAACTAGTAAAATGACTATAATATTATATTTAAAAAAAAGTTAACAGTGAACACATCACTTAACTTTCACTTACCACCCTGTTTTTAGTAGAAATAAATATTTTCATACATTGATACATGGATTTGAAATTAAAAATTATAGACGGCACAACATATTATTTAAAACGTTTAATTATTTATTTATGTATATATTGGAGTTCTGGCAGTGGCGAGATTCTCCACTCAAGTCATGAGTGTCTGTGGCTGTTGCGCTCTTACTCAGCCTCCGATGGTTTTAAATACCAGTGAAGTGGTTGAGGAAGAAGTGCAGGGATCTCCTAGCCCTCGCTTTTCCCTCCACAAGTGGGGGAACAAGATTGGCTCGGAGTTTCTCTGGCTGAATGTAAATAGTGCATATAGATATGCTTGTGTCTCGATGTTTATTTTACTTTAAGTACATTTTATTTTTATTTTTACTCACTTGTGTAAATTTTTTTTTTATTTACTTATGTATAGATATTTTTCTTTCTTTTTCACTCTCCTTATAATATTTTGTTCTAAACTATTTATTCTTTTTTTATTACATTATTTATTTTTATTTTTGTATATGCGTGTGAAAGTGCTCTCTGAACTCTATTATAAGTGTCATTGACTGAGGTAGATTGTAATATCTAAAAAAAAAGCAAAAAACAAATAATTAAAATTTTACAATTTAAAAATTAAATTTTAAATTAAAATAAGTAAAAAATAAAATTAAAATTATTTACTGCTTTTTCCACTCATCGAATCTATTAAATTTTTGCTTTTTTTTCCAATGACCATTTCCTTATACGAGTATATATTTTAGTTATATATTTAATAATAATAACTAATTAAATGCCAGTAAATCTCCTGAGTCAAACAAATATTCCCGTAATAGAGGAGGCCGCTATATTTATTTATATTTCATAGTGGGTATTTTTATTTGTTTAAGCACTATTTATATATACAAATTTATAATTTTTATATTACTTTAATCTATACAATTAATTATTGAATAATAACAGCGCAATCATTTATGAAATCCCCACATGTCTATGTATAAAGTATTATTATTATTAGTATTAAGTTCCTCATCTGTGATATTACTGTTGCATTACCATCACTTAATTCTCCTTTAGGTAATTATCTTATTATTTCATAGTTTATATTTAACCATTTTTTTATCTTAGGTAACAATTTGCAATGATTAATTATTTCAAGTAAAAAAGAAAATCAGATATACTTTGGTGGAAGATATTTTGAAAATTCGACATTTAAGCCATGCCAGACTATTTACTCGTATATGAGAATAATAACTACATATATTTAAACTTAATTTAATTTTACACTGATCATCAAATTAAATCAAAACCTTTGGAGCCGTTTTCAAGTAGGTCGTAAAAATATATGATATAATTTACGGTTTTTCGATTTTGGCTAAAAAGTTGCTTTAACATCACAGGCTAGTAATTTCAGTTTCTTATGGCTTTTAGTTTTTAGCCATGCTGTTCACACACACAAAAACAATTTTGTGAACCTTGGTTATGTGGACTCAGGAGACCTCAAAAAATATTTTCGTAGAAAACTCTATTTCGAAGATTTTCGCGATCGTATTACTTCTCTCTGTCATTTGTGGATATGGGAAAGTAAAAATTCCATAAGAGTCTAAGTTTTTGATTAAAATGAATTATTTAAATAATATCGAAAAGAAGTAACATTTATCCATTATCTATTTAGTTTAAACCAATTGGGATTCTTCATGGTTATAATTATTAAAGTAACTTTAAAATGATTTTTTTGTTCCTCAATAATATTAAACAGTAAATATTTCACTAGATTGCGAAGTTAAAATAAAAGCGATTGTGTTCTTTTTAAGTTTTCAATGCCATTAATAGCAATTGCGATTGTATTTTTATTTATTTATAGGCATTGTTATAAACAATTTTTTTTTAAGTTGAATTTGTGGCTATTGTTAAAATCTCAACGATTGTTTGTAGACTTAAATTAAATTACGTGCCTCAGAAAATGTTTAATTAAAGTTGTACTAAAGTTTATTACGGAATTTTAATTTATCACATTTGTTATTAAATTATCACTATTTATTTATCATATTAAATTGTATCTAATTCTTGATGTATATACACTTTTGTTTTTGTTATTGTTTCTATTGAATAATTTAAAGTATTTTCTAACTGTATATAAGTAATTTTTTATTTATTCATTTAGAAATATAATAATCTGTCACGTGGACAATAATTACAGTAATCATAATAACTAAATAATAATCAAAAACTGTGTACAATAAAAAATAAAATAACCTAAAGATAAGTAAATTGAAAACATAAAAACAAAGTCAGGAAAAGCAGGACTCTTGGAGCATAATTAATTATTAAAGTAAGTTTAAAATAATTTTAAGTATTTTCTAACTGTATATAAGAGAGATGAAGGGAGAGTAGGGAAGTTAAATTAAAAAAAAAAGTTCTAATAAGGAATAATCGGTTTTAAAAAATATGTATATATTAATTATACTCATAAATACTAAACATTTCTGTATAATTATATATATATATATATAAGTTTTATTTGTTGTCCTAAGCATTAACCGGTATGCTGTTTGTCTAGCAAGACAGTATAACTGGGCAGCAAGCTTTTATATTTTACATTTTATATGAAAATATAGCGTTTCTCACTCAAATGACCTACAGATTATTTTTCTTTATTTACAATGACATAAAGTATTGTTCTTTATTGTTTACCTAATGTACTTGTTAAATTAATATTACAGTTTTTGTTTAATATTTGATTCAATTCGGATTAACTGCCCCCCTCCCCCCACAAACCGGGAAATGACTCTGTTCCAACTAGGATGGATAGGCGGGATTTAACTCTAAATCTCTTGTTTTCTAAATCGGTCGGCCCAGTGGTTGTTGGTTTGACTCTCCTGGCACCATTGGGGAGTTAGGGATCAACACCAATAAAATCCTCAGTTACTTATCTATCATCTATCATGTTCATGGTATCAAGCGGAAAAATACCATGAATAAATGAGATAAATGGAATTGGAAATGTTATTTAATTTTATAGTTTCAAGGAACAACACATGAACACAATCTAACTTTTCATCATAAAGAATAGCTAATTAATTTATTGAAATTTTTTTTTAAGTATTATATTTCTTATTGAAAATTTATGGATTTAACTTTTACAGTAGGGAATTATGTATATTTCTATATATTTTTACTTTCACTTACGTATATATGTAATATATAGTAAAGGTAAGTATTGCTATCGTGAAAATTTTCGAATCTCAGTTTTCAACGGAAATACATGTTTTGAGGTCCCCTGAGTTCAAATAATCAAGTGTCGCAAAATGGTCTGTATGTGTGTGTTAACAGTCTAGCTCATAAACGAAAAGTAGTACGAAACTGATATTAAGTATTTAAGGTTTGTATATGGGCCGGATGTGACAGTAACTTTTTCGTTAAAATCGGCTAGCCGGAAGTGCCACTTAATATGAACGCTAAAACACATTTTTAAAATTTTCTCAAAAATGACTCTAAAGTACCTTTAATATGATTTATTTTAAACAATCAATTATCTCTCATTATTAAAAGTTATGAAAAAATGCTAAATATAACTTTTGAAAGAATTTGATAATTGAATAAAGGAGAAAAATAAATAAAAATGCCTATCTAGGTCGAAAATGAATCTCTGGAAATACTAGTCCGAAGAGATACGTATAATATATCGTTGGAAAGCGGAGAATTTTAGAAAAAAACAATATCGAAGAACAATAGAAAGTTGTAAAAGGAAACGGAGATTGACAAAAAAAAATTATAAAGAATATTTTTTGAAAACTAATAATATTTAACGTTACCAGTGAAGTGGCTGAGGGAGAAGCGTAGGGATCTCCTAAGTCTCCCTTTTCCCTCCACATGTGGAGGGGACAGGATTGGTTCGGAGATCACCTGGCAAATTGTAAATAATGTATGTTATATATAAGGTGTTTGTTTTACTTTTATTTCTATTTTTATTTACATATGTGTGTATATATATATATATATATATATATATATATATATATATATATATATATATATATATATTTCTTTACTCTTTTGTTCTTTCTTCTTATTCTTTTGTTATTACTTTATTTATTTATATTTTTGTATATACGGTATGAATGCAATCTCTGAACTCTATTATAAGTGTCCTTAACTGTGACAAATTGTAATATTTCTGAATAAAGTGTTTTAATAGGAATATTTAACGTAAATCACATGTTTTCAAGGAAAATGAAATGAATGAATTAAATGAAATTTATTAACTAAATGCAACCTTTTAAAATATTTTAAGTTTGAAAGAAATATTTAAGATCTACCTAATAAAAGCAATGACATTGTTTAAATAACTATTTCATTGTACTTGTGTGAAAGAAGAAGTAAAATATAAAATCATTTCATGCATAAGTTTAAAACCTTAAATATATTTACTGTAGTTTAATAATTTTATTACAATCCATAATCAATTGGTCGTGCAATACATGATCAACGGATCGTACAATCCATAATCAACCGGTGATATAATAAATAGGGTTTTGGTTATTTTAATGGTATTTATGATTTTTTAGCTGTAATTTTTTAGCTTCAGCTCATTTAAAAGTGCAATTCAAAAATTTTATTATAGCCCAACATGGCCAAACATTATTTCTATTCAAAGTTTAGCAGTAACTGAAAGTTGTGTGTTGCCCTCACCACATTTTTTTTTTCTTTTTACAAGTATTTTTCTATTTCTTTTAATGTATATATTTTTACTTTCATATACTTATATATGAAATATATAGTAAGGGAAAGTATTGTGACCGTGAAAATTTTTGAATCTGAGTTGTCAAAATACATGTTTTGCGGTCCCCTGAGTCGAAATAACCAAATCTCACAAAATGGTCTGTGTGTGTTATCAGTCTAGCTCAAAAATAAAAAGTCGTATGAAAATGAAATTGCATATTTATGTTTTTTATATACTTGGGATGTTACAGTAACTTTTTCGTCAAAATTGGATAACCGGAAGTGGCACTATATATATATATATATATATATATATATATATATATATATATATATATATATATATATATATATAGTGCCACATATATATATATATATATATATATATATATATATAGGACTAAGTATATTTTTACGATTTACTCGGAAACGGCGCTAACTATTTTGATCAAAGTCATTATATCAGTGTAAAATTAAGCAGTTTTAAATAAAATGTAGGTTTTACAAATTACATTAATTTGTAATATAAAATATTGTTAAATATGAAATATGAAAGAATTTGATAATTAACTAAAGGATATATTTGAGATCGTAACGGAGAATAGTTGTAATTGAAGAACCAAAAGAATACGATCGCACCCGAGAATGCCCGAAAGATTATTACACACTTCAATACCTAACATGAGCTTAATACAATAAGGACTGCGAACATATTATGTAAATATACATATGATACAGATATATAAATATTAAAATTTATATATATATATATATTTGTACTTATACAAATACTTTTTTTCTTTATCACACAAATAAATATAAATAAATATAGGATCTATAATTTTTACTTTCACTTTCCCTTTGTCTGAAAATACTTATTCCTGCTAAGATGATAAGTGAAAGTTGTGTGATGAGCGCTCCTCACCCGATTTTTACTTATGTTTTATTCTAAGGTTGTAATTTAATTTGTTTATAAAGAAAGAATGTAAGCACATAGCCATAATACCAAATGCCCTCGATTGGTATTGGTAGATCGTAATGATACTATTCAAATCCTAGGACTCCACCTGGACAAACGTCTAACTTGGAATCCTCATATAAGACTGAAACGACAAGAAACCGCTCGACGTTTCCGGCTACTTCAGCAATTACTAGACAAACGCTCTAACCTTTCAATTAATTACAAAAGACTCATATACATGACCATAATAAGACCTATTTGGACTTACGAAGATGGGCTTTTGGGCTCCACTAAACCATCGAATTCCTCTCGTATCCAATCTTTACAATCCAAAATCCTTCGTAAAATCCTTAATGCTCCTTACTTTGTAACAAATAAAATAATCCATAATGACCTCAATGTTCCATATGTTTCCGATTTGGTCCAATCCAGATACCTATCCTTCCATAATAACCTTCAAAACCATCCTAATCCTCTCGTTTCTAATCTTGCTTCCTCCTCGATTCCTGATAACCCTCATAGGCGTCTGAAATGAAGATGGCCTCGTGATCTCCTAATTTAGAAACTTTATTAGAGTGCTACCATTGGTTATATTTTGTACAAGCATTGTCATGTCATGTTTTTATCTATATCACATTTGCTAAATGTATTTTAAATGTACAGCTGGAAATTTCACAAATAATAAAAAACTATTCAAATAAATCTATCGACTATAAAAATCAAGTTTGAGAATTTAGTGCCATATATATTTTCTTATTTGGCATTCTAATATAAATTTTAATTTCTATGGAAACATTCATTTTTCATTAAATAATCTAAAAGCAGTAGACATTAGTAATAAAAATATTCCTTCATGACGGATATCTTTTTTATATATTTTATCAGACTTATTGGTAAGGAATTAGTTATAAGCGTAGATGTCATCCTTCTATTCTTTAAAACGTGGGGGGAAAATATCTTTAAGGTGAAATTGTATTTCTCATGTAATTTCCCATGTTGATGGTGCTGACTAAAGGTCACCTGACACATCAATTTAAAAACTAAATCTAATCTTCACCCTCGTCGAGAAATGACGGAAAATATTCCTAGCTTCCGTCAGCTGAGCCTGCCTCATGAAAGACTAACAACTCTCTTACGCGTAAATAGAGCCATAATTCCTCCTAAATTAGTAACTATTACTGGAACCAGAAATACCAAGGTTAAAACTGGCTTTTGGGATAGGGTGACAATAATTATTCCTGCTTTTCCCACTATACGTGAAGTAGGAATCTAGTCCTAATGTTGCCAGGTCTCTGATATATGTAATATATTTATGATTGGTTTATAATTAAAATTAAATTAAATACATTATTTTAATAAATGAAGCATTTTGTATTATTTACTAAGATAAAAAATTATGAAACACGGCCTGAAGCTCCTAATTCACAAGAGAAAATATTGTTGTAAAAATTATTTCATAAATATTTAAAAAAGTTATTTATTGATAAATATGTATATATATATATATATATATATATATATATATATATATATATATATATATATATATATATATATATATATATATATATATTGAAATGTTCGCTAGTAATAAAATATTTTTTCACTATTTTAGTTTTTTTTAAGACCGCCACTCCGGACCATCTTCTTCCACATAAATACACCCACACGTATTGGATTGGCAAATAAGTCCTTTCGGTTTATCAGGGTGAAATACAACTGAATGTATTATAGACATAAGATTTATTTTAATCTACGATATATTAACCATTATTTAATATTACTTTTCTCCATCTTTCCACTACCTGCATAATGCCATGTTCATAGAATATCTGGAGATTATTGTTAAAAAACTGAAAGATGAATCCGTTGGAAAGATGAATTATTGCTCTTCAAAGCCGTATGAATGTGTGTTAATGCCCACATAAGGAATAAATAAACAAAAACTCCTTATTGGATTTTATTTTTGATCTCCATTGGTATTTTGTTTGCGAAGGTCCTGTTGATGTTATTTTGTGTAGCTTATGTGAATAGCCCTAAATATCTTGTAAATAGCGAAAGTCATATTGAAGTTATAACATTTTTTGTGATTTTGAAAAAAAAAAAGTTATGTGAGGGACTCCAAACATTAAGCCTGGAATCTTAGAAAAGTTTGTGCAAATGGTTTTCTACGCTTGTGTGCGACACACTTAAATGTTGGCTTAAATTAGTTAATGAGAGTTGGCTCCAAATTAAATATTTTATTTATTTTAAATTAAATTAAAACATTTTAAAAAATTACCATTTTAGATATTTTGTTAAATAGGTAAAACTCGAAACAACACGGGGACTGTGACCGCGTCTAACGTGTTAAAAACCGTAAAACAGCGCGGTTGACTAAAATTTAAACCCATTTTATTCCATTATTCTGCCTAGAAAACAACCGTACACGCAAAATTTCCTTTTATTTGATACAAAGTGAATAGTATACATTTCTGTTTATTTTTTATTTATTGTTTTATATTACATTGTTTCACAACTAAGGACATTATTAACAGTGATAAAAATGTTCATATAGGCCATATTTAAAATAATTTAAATAGCATAACAGCAAAATAATAACATTAAAAATTAATATAAAATAAACTTCATCTAAATAAAAAATAAGAACTTAAATACAGGTATATTTATATACAATACTTAAAAACGTTCATTCAGGAGAACTATGATCAAAGCCTTTCTCCAAACCTGTGGAGGGAAAAGCAGGACTGTAGGAGATTCTAGTGCTTCTCTATCAGCGGTATTAATGGCCAGCGGATACTGGCGTCGTGGCCTATATATATACTGGCCATTGGCTGAACTTAAATATATACTTAATTTACGAAAGGTCTCGGGGCCATTGCCGTTTCAATCTTCGAGGAGGATTATAAGGATTCGTGGGTGGTGAGCTAGATAGGGAATGCACATGGGAATGTGGATGATATTTATGATTTGGTGAATTTTTGTGGGGTAAGGTTTAGAATAAGCGGAATATTAATTTCATTGTGTAGGATGATTTCTAATTAAGTAAAGTTTCGGAAAAACACATTGAAAAATCTACATTGGACATCGAAATTATTAAAAATGTTCATTAGTTTGTTATATTGAATATTGAATAGTTGACCGTTGCATTATGAAGGAAGGAGATGGTCCTGGGTGGCGGTCATAAATAGGCTAAATAGTGGCAAAACTATTTTATTAGAAACCAACGTTTTCTTTTTTCTTTTCTTCCTCAACATTCCTTTGTGTCTATTATTTCATATTATATCCTTTTTCCTTTTCCTTCAATCTGTCCTGTAGATCTATAAAAGTATATTCACATTTGCATATAATATATATTGCACTACAACAATTGTTACCTATCTATTTACTTCAGTTTAGGATCTTGTTACTTAGCTTACTCTGCCTATATTTTAATGTACTTACTGTTTATAATTTAAATAAGCTTATTCACATTGTTTATAATTTTTTGTCTAAATATTATGTAAATTCCATAATTCTTTATATCCTTTTGTATCTTGTCCGTTCTAGCCCTGAAGAAGACCTGCAAAGTCGGGTCGAAACGTTGGCTTTTAATAAAATAGTTTTGCCACTATTTAGCCTATTTATGACCGCCACCCCGGATCATCTCCTTCCTTTATTAGTTTGTAATGTTTATTGGATATGATTTAAAACCCAGAAAGTTAGGTTCCGCGCTTGTTAAAAGAGATGTATTGAAAACAATGAAATACAGCTTAAAAAGTTTGAATAAAGAGGGGGAAAAATACAACATATACTACATGATATACGTCTGT
This sequence comes from Nezara viridula, assembly GCA_928085145.1. NCBI lineage: Eukaryota > Metazoa > Arthropoda > Insecta > Hemiptera > Pentatomidae > Nezara > Nezara viridula. The sequence continues at coordinate 121,486,709 of OV725078.1, read as the reverse complement.
CAATGAATATTCGAGGGATAAACGAATACAGTGAATTTATAACGGCAATCCGGAACGCAGAGCAGGTTGCATGAAACCAGGGTAAACCCAATTTATTAATGCCAAAACGGGAATTCCATGGGTCAAAGGTATTGCTGTGTATCTGGTGTGACCAGAAGGGCGTAATATATCAATAGCTGCTCCAACCACCTGTAACCATTACGGACCGCTGAATTGCACTTACCGGGTTCGAAACCAGTTCACAAAAAAGTGGATATGGTGTGGGAATAGATATACGAGGATTGTTTATTACTTCAGCCAAAAAATAATAAAATAAAAAATAAGTGAAATCGTTTTTTTGACAGTATTGCAGAAGTACTCAAAGCATTTCTCATATATAATGCAAATTTTTTTGACAGTTTTTTTTTCAAGCATCACTTCCAATTTTATTTTAATAAAAAATAATTTAATTGATGATGGGATGATTGCGAAAACCGAACAGGACTTCATCGTTAATATTTTGTCCAATTAGTCATTTCTGACGGCATTTGAGAATTCCAATAGAACAGTTCTGCTGACTATTTCTTTGGGGGATACACACCATAAAGGTGAATGTGTATGGAATTAGCTGAAGACACTTATCCAATAAAAGAAAAATACTTTAGCATCAATAACTGATGACATATGTCGTATTATCGGATATGGTATTGCCCAAAATCGGTCTTGGTCTTGCACTTTGCTGGTGCAAGAGTAACATCAAGACTATTAAAAAAAAAATCGATTTTTTGAATAAAGATTAAGTCAAAATAGTTACTATTACTTGACAATTTTAACTCTTCTAATTTTTTATTCGAGCTTAGTTAGGTTACTCACATCTAAAAAGTTACGAAGAGAAGGATAGTTGGGGTGATCAGTCAAAAATAACTATCCTCTTCATTATTCACTACAGTGAACCATCAACACAAAACTAAAAAATTACATTAATATCTCTGTAGTAATAAGCTAATAGGTAACTGTGAGACTCTTGCGCAAGACCAAGACCAAGACTGAGTTTGCAAGACCAATACTCACTCGTCTCGGTCTCGCATTTGGGCAAGACCAAAACCAAGACTGAGCAACACTTCTTCCCTTAAGATTAAAAGCATTTCGCGAGCATAACGGATGCCATATTTACAATATTATTTTTAATAAGCTATTTTATCAATTTACTCACTTTTGAATAATAAAGTTATTTTCTTATTAGATTTTTATTTTTAAATATAGAAATAATCTAAAATAAAATGTTGACATTGAAATGTCTCTTATCAAAACATTTGGCTATATTCAGATTTTTTTTTCTAAATGGACATAATCAACTATTACAAGCGTTTAAAAATGTTAAAATATGATTTAACATTAATGAATTATTTGGGAGGCTTCCAACATAGCATAGAGATAATGCTTGTTACTAATTTGAGTTTCATTCCTTATATCAATTTTAAGACATAATTATAATTTCTTCTTCTTCCATGGCCCTACAACTCGGCCTCCTGCATCTTCAAGCGCCAGTCACCTCAGAGAAGTGCAGCAGCCTTCCAATCGTGGACTCCAAGTATAGCTCGGACATCTGCTTCCACTCCATCAGCCCATCTTAAGTTTTGTTCTGCCTACACGCCTTGTGTAAATTCGCTCCTCTAATAATTTTCTCAATATGTGATCTGGGGGCACGGAGCGAACGTGTCCAGCCCAACTTAATTTACCAATCCTTATTACTCTCACAACATTGGCATCTCGATTTAGATCCTGTTACTCACCATTCGCTAGCGTTCGCCATTGATATTTGTTATTGAGTACTGGGCCGAATATTCTTCTAAGAAAGCGGCGTTCGAAACTGTGAAGTGCTTCTTCTTGACGGAGTTAAGAATAAATAAACTTTTAAAACAGTTTCAGCGAAACAAATGCCTCATCCGAGATATGCTTCTCTATGCTTCATATTTATAAACAATTCATTGAAGAATATTGTTATCAGGAACATTAAAATTAATTATCTCTTAATTCCAGTTATAGCTACAGATAAATGTGTCATTAATAGCCTAATAAATAATCATAATGACTCTTTCCGTATTGAAATAGATTATGATCGGAAACGACAGGAAGGAATCAATCAAAAGTCGCCATGCATTTCTTCCACTGATAATTTCCATAAATGTCTATTTCCGCGACTAAGACTCGATAAATGTCATGATTTGTGATATACTGATTATTTGTTTTTAATATTGAAACAGGGTATAAATAATTATGATTCATTCAATCTTCAGCCCCATTCACTTAATTTATATTTAATATATTATAATGTCAATATGTGTAATTCTGAAAAAAGTATACTTGAGGCGATTGCTAAAACAATAATTTATATTAAAAACATGTTACAGAGGTAAAACAATTGAACTGAATAAAAGTTTTTTTCTTTCTACGGTTTTCATGAAGTGAAATATTTCCTAAATACAAGTTTATTTATAAACAGATGTTATCAAAATTAACAATGTAATATTATATTATATTACGTACACAAAATTATCAATAGAATTTACATATGTTTGTATAAATAAATATATATTCATGTATTTTAAAATGTCAATTTATTTGCAGGATCTAGCGGCAGCGGGATGTTTAAGGTTGATGAATCAGATCCCGTTGGGGGTAAGTCAATTACAACTGTATTCTTTGTAATAATATATATTATTATTTTATATTAGAACATATATATATATATATATATATATATATATATATATATATATATATATATATATATATATATATATATATATATATATATATATATATATTATAATTCACACGACTAACTTTAAATATCCAGTCAAGAAAACAAAACCATATGGAAATGTTCAACATATAAATATTTCATATATATATCATAATATACGCAGTTTAATATGGAATTCAACCGTTCTATATACAGATATTATTATTTTTTACGTATGAAAGAATTCAATAAAATATTAATCCCGGATTCCAGAATAAATAAATTACTTCCTCGTCCCTCTTTGCCCGTGGGTATAAAATAGGAAATAATAAAGGAAGGTAAGCAGTAAAAATAAATAACTAAAAAATAATTACTAGGTCAATCCATTTGAAACCAGCCCCATTTGCTAAACATGTTTTATTTTTGTTTACTTGTTATTTTCTTATTTTTTGGTGAATTCAAAACCGCTGTTAATTTTTTTTTTAAGTCACTCACTTTTTTCTTTCCGACCATTTTGTAATTACTTTTTGACTGAAATTATGTTTAGGGATAATGTCTCTTAACTTAAATTTAATATATCTAACGGTAATCTTGTAAATATTAAATCGAAATTAAAACTAAAGGAAACTTGTTAAAAATAAATGATGACAATGGGCATGAAACAAGACACAAGACTTTTAATCTTTTGAAGGAGTGATAAAATAAAAATACTCACATTTTTTTTTTTTTTTTTTGGCCTATAGCGCTATTATCGTACTACATGCTGAAAAGAACTATTTCTTATGAACCTTGAACTAACATAAACATGAGTTTTCAAAAACGGCCAAAAGTCGTTTTCGCCGATTTTTGAAGATGAATATCACAAAAGGGACTGCTTGAAAAAATTAAGAAACTATGTCAGGATAGGAACATATGACACGAATTTGTTCCCAGAGACTCAAATAATAAATAATTATTATTTATAACGAAAAAAAATTGCTACGTAATGAGTGTCGGCCTCAGCGTACCATATTTTTACTCAATTCAAAAGCAAAAATTAAAATAATGATAATGTTTTGCTCTACATTTTTTATCCCTAGAAAACATCCCCTGAGTAGTGGAGAAAGTGATTAAAGAAATTTACAACTATAATATAAAAATTAATGTCAAACGAGATTTTAGCACTGTAAAAGTGTAATAATAATGAACTTAGTTTCACCTGTATTTTTATTTTTTATAGTCCTATGACTGTACTACTCGCTAAAGAAATTTCAACGTTGTAGTTACTGTTGCCCAAAATAGGTCTTGGTCTTGCACTTTGCTAGACCAAGACCAAGATTGCCTAACTGTTGCAAGACCAAGATCAGGACTGGTAAAAAAAATCGATTTTTTCAATAAAAATTAAGGCAAAATAGTTACTAATACTTGACAATCTTATTTATATGTTAATAATTGATAAAACCAATATACTTTTGCATTTAACTCCCCTAATTTTTCATTCGGGCTTAGTTAGGTTTCTCCTATCTAAGAAAACACAGTAACATCTCTGTAGTAATTAGCTAATAAGTAACTGCAAGACTGCTGCGAGACTCTTGCGCAAGACCAAGACCATGACCAAGATTGACTTAGCAAGATCAAGACTCGTCTCGGTCTCGCATTTGGGCAACACTAGTTGTAGTAGGCCTTGCAATTTTTTAAATATGAATTTCAAAAAATTTAAAAATTTTGAATTATTTTTGTATTAATATGTTTAAAAATATGTCTATGTGCTGGAAAAAAAAAAGATTACATCAGTCATTCAGAATCCTGAAACACGGCTTTATTCGGGTAGATGTCGAAAAATTACAAAATACGTATTTGCTTCTGGATTTTGAATTCATAGCCTGATCTATAGATATAATCATGAACGAGTTGATCTTCCTGTTCGATATTTTTAAGTTGAACATTGTAATATTTACAAACCAATAGATAACTTTTAAAAAATATAAGAACATTGGAATTTATCACTGATCTATAAATATATAGATGTTTCAAAACAATTTTTATATTTAGGATAAATTTTCACAATACGCTTTATAAATAGTCTATCTAACTCCGTTTTTTTTATTTTTTTTTTCTTATACAAGAATAGACATTATATTGTTTGCAATCATAAAATGGATTTCTATAGATACTCTCGAAATAGAACGTCAAAGATCAGGCGCTTCAATGTCATCAATTAAAATAGATTCTCGGGGTGTTATTCTAAACAGCTAATGCACATTCTATCTTTCAATATTTATTCTGTTTAAATATTTATTATATTTTTTATAATATATGATTATAAAGAATGATTACAATTTTCCAGAAAAATGGTACACGTAATTTAGTTATTCTGAAATTAATCTATCACATTATAATATATTTCACTTACCTACATATGATATATATAGTAAGGGTAAGTATCGCGGTCGTGTAAAATTTTAAATCTCAGTTTTCAACGGAAATACACGTTTTTAGGAAGTATATTAGTGTATTATTAAACAGTTTTTAATATAATGTTGTTTTTATTCTTATTGATGTTCTCCAACAGACCTTAAATGGCTAATTTTAAATATTAGTATCCTCCAAAGTACCTTTAATTTATTTTATTTGAAATTGTTAACCATATCACATTAATCTTTGAAATAAAAAATAGTTTTTTTTTTTTTAACTATTTATTCAAGATATTTACAACTGTATTGCAATATAAATACATCAAGTAAATGTGTACACAAGAATATAATAACTTGAAAACGCTTGTTGAGAAACTACCCACATGTAGCACTCTAATAATATGTATATATGAGGGGATCACGAGACCATCTTCTTTTCAGATGCCTCGGAGGGTTATCAGGAATCGAAGAGGAAGTAAGGTTAGAAACGAGAGGGTTCGGATGGTTATGAAGTTTATTATGGAAGGACAGGTATCTGGATTGGGCCAAACCGGAAACATATAGAACATTAAGGTCATTATGGATTATTTTATTTGTGACAAAGTAAAGAGCATTGAGGATTTTATGAAGAATATTGGATTGTAAGGATTGGATGCGAGAGGAATTTGATGGTTTAGTGGAGCCCCATAGCTCAACTAAGTCCAAATAGGTCTTAGTATAGTCAGGTATATTAGTCTTTTGTCATTAATTGAAAGTTTAGAGCGTTTAGTAAGTGTTGTAGCGTCTAGTAAGTGTTGTAGTAAGCGGAAACGTCGAGCAGTTTCTTGTTGTTTCAATCTTGTATGAGGATTTGTCGAGGTGGAGTCCAATATATTGTATTTGTTCAATAGGGATAAGTGGGGTGTTATTAAAGGATACTGTAGGACAGGAAGTCATAGGTTTACGACAAAGGGTAATGGTGAGTTGTTGGGATTTATTGGAATTTATTTTAATCCTCCATTTTTGACACCATTCTTCAAGGTTTGTGATGTGTTATTGAAGAGTTTGGGATGCAATTGATGGATCGTTAATAACTGATAGGATACATGTGTCATCGGCAGAGGTGGTGATAACATTGTTAGAATGGGTTGGGATATCAGCTGTATAAACTGTGTAAAGGATAGGACCAAGGATACTACCTTGTGGAACACCAGAAGATCAAGCGCCCGAGCTCATCTGAAAGATTAGAACAGGCTTCTATGCATAACCTGCGCTTCGACAACTTTATGTACATATACATATGCGGTTTTCATAAATTCTATCGTATTATTTAATATTTAATTGTATGGATTACAGCGATATAAAAATTAAAATTTGTAGGTATAAGGTTAATTAAACAAATAAAAATACCCACAATGAAATGTAAATATAGTGTCTATAATATTTACTTTCACTTCTCCTTTGTCTGAACAAATTTATTTCTGCAAAGAAGAGGGTGTTAAGTGGAAATCCTGTGATGCGCGCACCGTTTTTTATAAAAAAAATTTAATTATACCCTGACGATTTTTAAAATGCGAAGCGCATTTTTACAAATAAATATAAAATTAATAAAAGTGATGATTTAGTTTTTAATGCATGAACTTCCGTTCATGATACAAGTAGAAACCTCTGAAATTTTATTAATTCAAACGGCCCTAAGATAAAACTTTCCTAAAGTATTTTCCATAAAGCTCTTAACTTACATAGTAAATTCTTTAGAAAAATCAGGAAATAAAGTTATGAACAAAGAAAAATTTTATTTTGTCTTTAAATCAAAAAGTAAATAGAATATGAACACTTATACACAAGAACAAATAAAAGATAAAAAAAGAATCAACTAAATCGGAACTGTATAACTAACATATTACTTATAGGACTTTGTACCTATTTTTGATTTCATAAGATTTCATTAAAAAAATTATTGTAGGGTCTTGGATTCAATATTTCTTAAGGGAATACTGTTTCAAAGCCAACGGTTGTGCAGGGAGGTCCAGATCACGTTTAACCGCCAAGTATTTCTCCTTAATCAATTTAATTAAGGTTACCCACATTATAGAAGCTAGGTGTGCCCTATGAGGGTATGCCGACTCCATGGTCGATCCACAGCTGTAACAGAATCAATAATTACGTGTCAGGCGAACCTGGGACCTTGAGCATTGGAAATCAGTTCCTTAATCACTGAGCTATCTCGCGTCTGCTATTAGGTAAGGAAATTATTGTGATCAGGAATATTTCTCTATTTGCAGTTTTCGATTGATATTCATTTCCTAGTGACCCTTAAGGTCAAAAAACTCGTTTTTGACCATTGGTCTTTGTCAGGTTTATCTCTTGATCGGCTGAAACGATTTTGTCGATTAATATATTTATTTTATTGGATTTTGTTCCGCGTTACCTCTTACCGAATTGGATACCCTGTGCGCTACATCCGAAAAATGTGTTTTTGTATTACCTTTCGTGCAATAACGACTAGTTTTAATGTAAGTTATGGAAGTTTTAGTGTATAGTTCATATATTGGAAATAGCAAAAGTTATGACGAGAAATAAAATTCATCAACAAATTACTAAGGCTTTTCTCTACAAAACAAGAAATAATCATATAAATCCGAAGATAACAAACAAAAAATCGGTTTATTGTTCTTGGAACGCATTGTTTAAAAATGTATTATTAGAGCCGTAAGTTTTTTTATGTTTCCAAATGTGTGTCAAATACTCTAAAAAAAAATTATTATCCAAAAACTAAAAATTTGAATGATCGGAAGTGTTTTATTTTTATCTCAACTATTGACACTAAATGTGTACAAAAATGATTGATGTTTGAGACTTGAGACCCAGTCAAATTAACACAAAAACAGGGATCTGCCTTGCAAAAGTCTGGTAATTCAAATTTCTTTTTCATATTGTTAGTTAGGTAGTCCGAGTTTTGGTCCTTGAAAGCCTTCTGGGTTCAGTGCAGTGCTCCAACAACCTTTGAAATTTCAAACTTTTTTTTGTGTACGCAAAAAATCTCCTTTTTAAAGCGAGATTGATAAAAAATGGTTATATTTAATCTTGAACACCTATCGACCCATACGAAAAGGGGTAAGGTTTTAAAAATTCGCAAAAAAACTGTATATTTTTTTTTGTTTTTAACTAATTATCTGTTTTTATAGTTGAATTAGTTCAAATTTTAAAATTAATTAATAAAACAGACACAATTTGCAACAGCGTTTATAGAAAACATTTTTTTTTTCGGCATAACAACTTAAATACAAATCGCTAAAAAGAAATTGATGTTTTGAAAATTGTTATAATTTTATTTTTACTGTTTTCCACTTATTTTAATGAAATCGGTCATCAATAATTATTGTTATTCTTGTTGCTTTTAATGCCACACCATTCAGTAATTAAAAATGGCATAAAATCCTTACAATCCAAAATCCTTCGTAAAATCCTCAACGCGTCACAAATAAAATCATCATAAAGACCTTAATGTTCCATATGTTTCCGATTTGGCCCAATCCAGATACCTATCCTTCCATAACAAACTGCAGAACCATCCGTATCCTCTCGTTTCAAACCTTGCTTCCTCCTCGATCCCTGATAACCCTCCGAGGCGTCTGAAAAGAAGATGGCCTCGGAACCTTCTAATATAGAACTTTAATTTGAGTTCTGCCAATGGGTAGTTTCTCTTCATGTTGTACATGTCATGTTACCAATGTCACATTTACTTATTGTATTTTCTATGTAATACAGTTGTAAATTTTTATTAAAATAAAAAAAAAAGAAAAGAAAATGGCACAGTTATAGAGCTATACAAGAATATAGGAAGTAAAGAAAAAAATGTTTTGAACATTTAAATTATTGTGTGCATATTTGTTCGTTAATACAATCAAAACAATTTACTAAAAACGTTATTACATTATTGTGCTATTTGTAAATATTGGATGATGTGGCAGAAAACTCTTGACGCCAATCCCAGTGGCGCTTTTTCGCCGATCGATTGTATTTTCTAAGTAACTGTTTTTTATATTTTAAAAATAATAAGGAGGGGCGGCCGAGCTTGCTAACGCATCAGTAAAACATGCGTTGCCCGGCAACCTAATAAACTGAATATTAATAGTTCAATCGCGGTGTGAGGATGGAAAAAGTACGAGTCAACCGGAGAGGCGGTTACACAGCGCTGAATTGCGTGAACGGTATCCGGTTAAAATAATTGAGGTGATGAAGTTGAATTGAATAAAATAGTCATGTAAAATCGCTGGGCTCAGTAACGAATGAATTCCTAAAAAAATAATATGAGCTGTACCGACTGACAAGCGTCCGATGGGTAGACCAAAGCGAAGTAGGTAGATTGCGTTAAGGCTGATTTGGCAGGGTTGGGTTTAGACGGAGCCCGGTGGATGGAAGAATGTGGACATCGATTGGTAGTATCGGCATCGAACCTTCAGGTTCGCTAAGCCTTATTAATATTATTATTACATTTTTTTACTGGTCGACGTTTCCGCTTACTTCGACACTTACTAGAAAAACGCTCTAAACTTCCAATTAATTACAAAAGACTATTATGCATACATGATTATAATAGTTGATTACGGAGTTGAGATATGAGATAAAGTCAATAATTAACTAAAATTGGAAATATCTTTACACGTCGATAATCTGTACCACGGACTAAATTCTACCGCCAGAAGTCCTTTATGCAGCGACATCACAATGCTCAAGGAATAATGTCGAGTATTTGTTAATTGAAATAGATTTTATGATGATTATTTCCCCCATTTAGTTAATGATATATCCTCTCGTTTGTCGCGCTGCAACCCGTTGTAAACCAGAATGGACATGAAAGGAAACATCCTTGTACTGGTAGCCACTGGGTACCTCTATTGACGAGATTGGGCTTAGAATGGTAGTCCACCCATTCACTGCTTCATCGCATCCTACATACTTAATTAGGTTAACATAAGTAAGATATTTTCTCATTTCCATCAATACATGCAGTAAATTATCTCTCCTATTTTTTTTTTTTAATCGAATGTCGTGATGCGCGCATCAAACAACTTATCACTTACCACCCTTCTTAGTAATAACAAGTATTTTCAGACAAAGGGAAGTGAAAGTAAAAATTATATACGGAATATAAAAATTACCATATCCTTTTTATCTCTAACCATTTCCTTCCATGACCACATATTTTAATTATTTATTTGATTATAATAAATAATTAAGTGCCACAATATATTTTTAGCCCGACAAGAGAGACACTGATGTATAATACCGATAAATTTATTTATATTTCATTGTTGGCATTTTTATTTGTTTAAGAATTGGCATATATTCAAATTTTAATTTTTATATTTCTGTAATCTAAATAATTGAATATTAACTAATACAAATGCTAGCATTTATGAAAACCACATATGTAAATGGATATAATATTATATTAAGCATTTGTTACGTATGGAATCCTGTACCAACCTTTCGGCCAAGCTCGGATGATCATTCGGGTATCTGCGGTCCCTCTACTTCTGCTATTTCCGTTACGATCCCATAGTTCTTTTTTAGTTAATGATCAAATTCTTACATACTTTATATTTAACCACATTTTATAGGCGATTATAATGTGAAATGGTTAATTATTTTTAAAAAAATAATAATAATTAAGAACTGGTAAATGGTTGACTGTCGTGGATAATGAAGAGAAGAATAGTTGGGGTGGTCAGTCAAAAAAGAAGGCAAAAATAAATGATAATATTTATTTTTACAAATGCCGACGTTTCGACCTGAAGTTCAGGCCTTCATCAGGGCTAAGAAAATAACCAGATAACAAGGTACGAGAAACATAAGTAGTGATGGTAAAATAAAAAATAAAAAAATAAATATAAATTAAATTAAATTGTTAGAATAATGACTAAGAACTAAGAAATAAATAATAATAACCGTTACAAAGTGTGGAATGATGAAGTAGGCATAATCAAAAAGGGTGACATAAGTGTTACAATGGGAATCTTAGAATAAAATGTAAAACATAAAGAAGAAATATGAAGTTGTATAAGAAATGAAAATAAATAGTAAAATTAAGACATTGAGAAGACAAAGGAGTAGTTAGATAGAAAATTGAGATATTGTAAAGTCTATCAAGATGTACAGACAATGAATAACATAATAATGAGTTAAAAACAGAGAAAAGGAATGAAAGGAAGGAGGGAAGAAATTGAGAAAGCTGAAATAAGAAATTGTAACACTTATGTCACCCATTTTGATTATGCCTACTTCATCATTCCACACTTTGTAACGGTTATTATTATTTATCTCTTAGTTCTTAGTCATTATTCTAACAATTTCATTTTACTTTATATTTATTTATTTATTTTTTATTTTTTTTATTTTTTTATTATTTTTTTTTTTTTTTATTTTACCATCACTACTTATGTTTCTCATACCTTGTTATCTGGTTATTTTCTTAGCCCTGATGAAGGCCTGAACTTCAGGTCGAAACGTCGGCATTTGTAAAAATAAATATTATCATTTATTTTTGCCTTCTTTTTTGACTGACCACCCCAACTATTCTTCTCTTCAATAATAATTAAGGTACTTTAGAGGAAGAAATTTTGAAAGTTTGGCATTTAAGCCCTGTTAGAGAATATTAATGAGCATAAAATCTAATAATATCAAAAGCTGCTTAAATTTACACTGATATAATGAATTTAATCATAATCGTTTGAGCCGTTTTTTAGAAAATCGTAAAACTCGTTAATAGTAGCACTTCTAATCAGCCAATTTTCTGGAAAAAGTTGCTGTAACATCCTAGCTATATACATATATTGCGTAAAACGTAATATCAGTTTTGTAGGAGACGCGCGTGCACACGCATACACACAAAATTTTGTGAGACTTGGTTATTTGGACTCAGGAGACCTCAAAATGTCTCTTTCGGTTGAAAATTTGGATTTGAAACTTTTCACGATCGCAATCGTGATATCACAATACTTTCTCTTACTATTGCATACAACGGTAAGCAAAGTAAAAAAAAAGTTAACAATTTATGTTATTTATATATATTTTTAAAAATCTATTTTGATATTAAAATACTATGAATTGTCTAAATCAATGATTTAAAACTACACCATTCTGCATAAAATTAGACCATAGTTAAAATCAAATTATCCGTGGCTCTTGAAGTCTACTATCTCCCTTTTAAATTCTTACTTACTCACGGGACATCCTGAATACAGAAAATACAAATAAATTCATACCTTCACATTTAATTCATAGGTTATATTTTATTTCTTCATTCACCATCTTTACGTCATTTTCAAGAGAAAACACCTTAATTTTAAAGTTGGATTTGGCTATATCGTATTTAAAAAAATCTGGTGCCCGCAACACACAACTTTCACATACCGCTCTACTTTGAATAGAAATTATTTTCTGGCAATGCTGGGCTATTATAAAATTTTTTGAAGTGCATTTTAAACGGAGCCAAAGCTGACAGATAACAAGTCAGTAAGACCATTATAATTACAAAATGTCTATTTAATATATCGACGACAGGCAATAAAAAATCTAGCCACTCCATCTGCTTTTATAAACCACACAACTTTCTTTGCTTTTATAAACAACAGAATGACTAACTCCAATTTCAACATTTTTGAGTAATGTCATTTCAATGATATTTTTAGTTGAAAAAGTTATCTATGCAGACAGTGAGTAAGTTGATTCCGGAGGTGGTGATTGCAGTGTTGAAATATAGAACTGAGAATAAAGGTATAAATGTAGGTACTTATTTCTTATGAAAGATCTTCTTAGGAAAGGTACATTATTAAATATTTCTACAAAAAATGTTTTTTTAGTCTCAACAATTAAAAAAAGTATATTTAAAATTTATCCAAATTTTCGCCTCTTCAGGGAAAAAAAACTACGATATCTTACCTCGAGGCTATGTCTTTCCTAAAAAAAAAAAAAAAAAAACTACGAGACCATATCTTTCCTCCTAATTGTCCGATTTCAACGATTTTTTGGTTTTTTTTTTTTAGGAAATTCCATAAAACCATAGAATATCCATAAAAAAGTGTATACTTTTTGAGTTATTCGGAATTTAATTTTACCATCCTTCGTAACTTTTTTTCCAGCTCCTTTTCGTTGAAGTATGTTATATAGATAAATTTAAAGGGTGTCGAGAAAATGACTTTAGCAAAGTTTCATTGAAATCGGTACATCGGTACATTCGTACACCTTACATTTAAGCCCTGTAAGGTGACATCAAAGAGGATGATACCTAAATGATATTAAAGACCACTTAATTATACAATGATACTCCGAGTTTGATCAAAATCGTTTGAGCCGTTTTTGAGACAATTGTAAAAATGTTTTTCAGCGTTCATATAAAGTGGCACTTCCGGTTAGCCGATTTTAACGAAAAAGTTGCTGTCACATCCGGCCCATATACAATCCTTGAATACTTAATATCAGTTTCGTACTACTTTTCGTTTATGAGCTAGACTGTTAACACACACACACACGGACACGGACACACAGACCATTTTGCGACACTTGGTTATTTGGACTCAGGGGACCTCAAAACATGTATTTCCGTTGAAAACTTAGATTTGAAAATTTTCACGATCGCAATACTTTCCCTTACTATATATTCCATATATACGTAAGTGAAAGTAAAAAAAGGAACATTTTTTTTAAACTTTACCATTACTACCACAACTAATGTTTCAAAGCCAGCGTTGTGGAGGAAGGTGATTGCTCCAAGATCACGTTTAACTAACAGGTTTCTTCCTTAATTATCTAATTGGAGCAACCAATGTAATCAGGATGCCGGTGTCGAAGCCGGGACCCTGAGCTTAGGAGATCAGTACTTTACTCGCTGAGTTACCTCACTCACCTCTTTTTATACTATACTAAAATATCTACTCTTAAAAAAATATATATAAATAAAATATGTGAAGTAGGCATACCAGCCGATATGTTTTTAATTTTAAAATGAGGGCTCCACTAAACCATCGAATTCCTCTCGCATCCAATCCTTACAATCCAAAATCCTTCGTAAAATCCTCAATGCTCCTTACTTTGTCACTAATAAAATTATCCATAAAGATCTTAATGTTCCTTATGTTTCAGATCTGGCCCAATCCAGATACCTATCCTTCCATAATAAACTTCAGAATCATCCCAACCCTCTCGTTTCTAACCTTGCTTCCTCTTCAATTCCTGATAACCCTCCGAGGCGTCTGAAAAGAAGATGGCCCCGTGATCTCCTAATATAGTCATATCATTAGAGTGCTACCATTGGGTAGTTACTCAGCAAGTGTATTCATGTCATTATATCAATTATGTCCAAATTTACTTGATGTATTTATGTAATACAGTTGTAAATGTCATAAAGAAATAAAAAAAAAAAAAAAAAAAAATTTTAAAATGACATAAAAGTCTGAAACGTCGTTGGTGAATAAAGAAAAAAAAGTAAGATTGGTGGTTCAAATTTCATGGTTTGCTATTAGAGATAAAATGAGGCCTAATCTACTATATTAAAATATATTAAACAAATAAATTTAATATGGTTTCGGCATAATTATATATCTTTGAAACAGGCATGCTTTGTATAATATTTACATTCATGCAGAACTGCGAACGAAACTTGTATGCCTACTTCTAGATGGAAAAGCAGAACAGCAGGAGATCACAGTGATAAGTACTGAAAGGCAAAAGTTGGATACTCTTGAGTGGAGAACCTGACTATCGAAATGTTCAGTATACACCGTAAATATAAAAGATCTTGGAACCACTCCCTTTTCAACTTTCTAGGATGATTACGGCGATTTTGCTGAAGGATTAAGATGACGAATAAGGTTCTAATTGAGACTGTTTCCAACGGTTTTTTTAAAATTATTCTTTCATATACTAATCTGACTATATTTGAATTTAATATTGTCAAGTTTTAGTTTTCCGACATCTTGAAACTAAACCTGGCATCAATACATATTGTCTAAACTGCGAACCGTTACTTTCATATAATTTCTAAAATATATTTTATAGCTTGAAATAAATAATTTTCTGTTATAATTAAAAAAAATAGTAATAAACAAAATATAACACTACAACCCATGAAGGATCATGAGTTCAGTACTTTGTAAGAAAGTATTATTTCTTGAAAGACAATTTTGTTTAGCGATTTAACCGACAACATGTTCGACCGAAAGGTTTTTTTTCTCGTAATTAATGTATTAATTAAGATCACTCTCTTTATAGAAGCTGAGCGTGTCCCAGGAGGGTCTCAATAGACTAGAGTGGATTCACAACTGGTTTAACAGAATTAACCTGCCATTGCCGAACTCGAACCTAGGACAGGGGAAATAGTGCTTTATTTATTGAGTTACCTTGCTTCTCCTACCTCGTCCTTCCATTTCTTTTTTCGATTATTATATCGTTAATGATTTTATTTTTGTTTTGTCACGAAATGTCAACATTGTAAGCGTGACGTAGCAATATGCCATACTTTTCAGGAATACCCATATTTTATCTCAAATCTCAATAAATCCGAATTAGCAACAATCCTTAAAGATGGCAATAAATAGAATTCATAATATCCAAAACTATTACATCATATAAATAACAGCTTATTAAAATAATAATGATAATAATAATACAGAACTGTGTGTGTGTGTAAAATAAGTTACGAATAGAGATAAATAAATTATAGTTCAAAATGGCGTTGATGACCTATAGAGTTTTACGTCATAAAAAAATAACAAACAAACATCGATGATTTTTCTTTTTATTTAAATAGAAGATGTAATATAATTTTATAAAATTTAAATGTCCAAGATAATATAATTTTATAAAATTTAAATGTCTAAGATTTTTTTTTCCAGATAGCAACTACTTATAATTGACTAAATTAGCTCAATACAAATAAGTAACCATTATTTTTATTTATCAAGTTCGTAGATTATTGTGTTTGAAATTCAAACAATTTATCTTTCCTCAAATTTTCAATAATATTTTCTTGATTAAGTACTATGAAATTGTTCTACCGCAAATCACCAATGTCCTTTCTCAAAATCCTGTCGAGTTGTCAGGCACTTCAATCTCAGCATCAAATTGATTTTTAAAAAATATAGGAACGATAAGATCAAACCCGCCATCAGTGAACGTTACATTAAACAATCTGCCTAAAAATAATATTTTATTTCAATCAGGTGTAGCAGATATATTTGCGAATGTAAACATGACGGCATAGGTGTTTACAGGTTGATTTTTTGGCACCTTACCATTCTGTTAGATGGTTGGCAGTGTTTTGGTAGCAACCATCTACTGAATGCATTCTCCGCTCATTGAGGGTGTATTTTATCAGGATATGCATTAGTACTGTAAATGGGTCAACATCGCAACGTTGAAGTCGATTTTTATTCCAATTCTACTAGACCATTTTGTTGATCAGATAATATTGTTTGCAACAGGCGTATTATAAGCATCCCCTAGATTCTTAAGGCTTAAGTTCGTATCTCGGCTAGAAATGGATTATACTGATCCACCATCCGTACATCAACTGTGATCTTGATCTTGGAGAATAAGACCATTGTTTATAGGGCTTAACTTTTCTGTTGGTTTGTTGTCTGTTGGGGTTTTAAGGCGTAACAAATCTACGCCTGCAAATTAATCTTGATTATCTTTGGATTAAATTTTTTAACTATTTTATTTTACAAATTGTTTGTTTCATATTGGTGGTGTAAATCCTAGACTATTTAGATTTGATATGTAAAAAAAACATTCCTGTAACATGTGGCTGACTGTAAGTGTATTATTGTGTATTGTGTATTATTTTGTGTATGTGTTGACATTGTAGTGGTGGCTGCTTTCTAATTAGATATGAATGGGTAAGATTGGTGTGGCCTATTCTTGGTCTGGTTAAGACAACTTCTTCTCTGCGGATATGGCGATTCGATGTTGACCACGGCTTTCCTGTTTTTTTTAATATCTTTTAATTTGCTTGGCGGACTCTCATTCCATATAGATTGCCATCTATGAATTATTTCTTTTTTGGGGGGAACCGCTTGTTTCGCTGCCACATCTGCGAGCTCTCATTTCCAACGATTCAATAAAGTAAACCGATTTTCTTATGAGAATTTTAAGTAATGCATTAATATAGACTATATGAGAATTTTAATATTAACCATTGGAGAGAAATGGAAAAAATATGTTTCTATGTTGAAAACATATTTCCGGAAATAAGCTTAGTAACGTAGATGTATATTAAATATAACATTGTAAAGCTAAAGGTTTTGGAAAAAATAATATCTAATATATAATCGTATAGAGCTAATGGGGAGTAAAAAAATAAATAATGGCAAATAAATATTATGATTAATAAAGTCTAGTTTTATATTATTTAATTTCAACTATATCTAAAATGTAGTTGGAAACTTTAAAAATATATTTTCAGCTATACAAATCAAAAATATTTATGTAAAGCAAAGAATGTTGCATTTATATATTAATTACCAAAACTTTATATTTATAATTTAAGCAATATTCTTTTATAAGCAATGTTTATTAATTTATTTTGAATTATTTTCATCGGAGAGTATGGTGTTAAGTGGAAAACCACTAGATTTTTATTTTTTAATTTAATTTTTATCGAATAAGAACAAAAAAAAAAAAAAAAAAAAAAAAAATATATATATATATATATATATATATATATATTATATAAATAGACAGATAGATAGATAATTTGACTGAAATTAATAAAGAGTTAAACCAAAGATTGATATTTAAAATTATTGAACAATTATTTTTTTATTTAATTTTTTAAAATTGTTTATTGAGATATTTTACACTCTGTCACACCTAAGGAGAATAGTACTAGTGATATAAGAGTAGCTTATCACACTATGTACAATAAATAAAAATAAATAAACAGCAAAATAATAGTACTAAAAGAAAATGTATATAAACTAAAATAAACAAAAAGAAATTATACAAATCAAAATAACTACTAATTAGAAATAAAAATTAATAGTTGACTCGTCGATTTTTATTATAATTTTTAGAACATTGACTAATGTCTGTATACCTGAGTACGCATTATTGGCCGTTAGAGATTATGTCAAATGCCTCAACTGCCAAATGCAAATATTTCAATTTAATTAGTTTCTGTTGATGATATTTCTGTTTAAATTTATAATACTATGCTAAACAGGAATATTGCATTATTTTAATATTCATTATTTTCGCAGTGTACATTGATTTAAAAGAAAAAACAATTTTTAATAATAATTGCTATTTCATTTTTTTAATATAACAAATTATAATTTCATCATAGGTTTTACAAAAACATATTATCAGTTCTGTATAACTTTGAAGAAAATGATCATTTAATTTTATTAGATTTAAGTAAGCATATTTCTGAAGACTATTTAAGTATTTTTAAGTATTTGTTTTATTCTAGAATGAAGAGAACATTTTTTTTCAGATATTTTTTTCTTTCTATAAAGGTATAATAAACAGTACATATATGTTTTATTATATAATATATTTCTTTAAATTGAAGATGACATAGAGTTTATCTGTCATAATTAAATTATTACAAATAGAATGTCTAATTTGAATGAAAACATTCCGATGTATTCAAGGGATAGTTTTTGGAATTGTTGGTCGTTCCTATCAATGGGTTTATTATTGTTATTATTTATTTATTTATGATATTCACAACTATAATCAATGGGTGGGTGCGTTTTTTTTTTTTCATTCTCTAAAACCGAACGAAACGATGGAATCCAACTAAAAATAATTCTGTTTATTCACTTGCTTAGATGTTGTATTTATCTAAATATAGAATTGAGATTAAGCAACTCCCTTCTGCAAGTTTATGTGTAGTCTCATTCCTGTAACCTCAATGGCAAACAACTCAAATGTGGTCCTTATACCTGTGGTGGACCTCTGAGGTGTGAAGGGTTGGAGAGAATTTATGTTTTTAGATTTCAAATAATCAATAAAATAACAATTTAAGGGTCAAATTAAGTATGAATTGATAAACTAAAGGTGTTTTGATTAAGTAATAGATAATTGATAATTCTCAACCTTTTCGCTATACATTTTACTTCATACAGTAGTATATGTATTATTTTAACTTCATGTACTATATTTTTGTTGTGTTGTAATTATTTTTATTTACTTATGGTGTAGATGCGAGAATTGGCCATGGATTGTCTTTATTATATTTGTGACCACCCAAATAAACAAATATTAGGTGCTTACAACCAATTGCTGTATCAGTTCATCACTGAAATATTTAATTTAAAACAATGAATTTTAAGTATACATATTCTTTATAATGATAATGATATTTTTAATTTAGGGATAAATTTATTATTAATATTGATAGATTTATACTTGGTTTTGGTTTATTATTGGATCGGACTAGCTCAGTAAGTAAGACACTGACTTCCTTACATCACTTACTTCCTTATTAATTCTGTTAAAATCACTCGTGGATTGACGCTGGGATCAGGAGACCCTCCTGGGGCACACCCAGCCTATATAAATTAGGTACTTTTTAAATACCCTTAAATTAAATAGTCAATTAAAGCTGATAGTTGAGTGTGATCTCAGCCCAATCAACACTACTTCCTTACAAAGTACTGCACCAAAGACCCTTCATGGATTGTAGGTTGGCACGAGTTTTTTTTTTTTTTTACTATAATGAAATAGAAGAAGACTAAAAGGAAGACCGTGGATCACCCGGAAGGAAGGGCTCCTTGGAACAAGAGGAGAGAACTGGTGGAGGAAAGTGACACTTAGTCCAAGCTCTATGGATGGCATCCCCATACTGCCTAGCGGTAGAGAGAAAAAGGATTATGGGGATGATGAAATATCTATCAATTATTCAATCAATCGATACTTCTCCCTAATGAAAAGGGATAATTTAATTTTTAGTATAATAGTTTTATATTATATCCTCCATGCAAGCATCTTAATAAAGACCAGATTTATATTATAATGAAATAAGTTGTTATTTTATATTTTGAAACTCATAGTCCCTAAACGAAAACAGTAAGAAGTTCCGCATTTTCCGAGAAAAACAAACAGTTTAATAACATAGCTATTGTATATATTATACTATATAATATTATATTATATATTATTACTATTATACATAATAATGAATATAATTAATTAGTAAAACATATTATATTTTATGCATATAAATCTTATAAAATTAATTTACTCAGTGATAGTTGTCTTCGTCATCATAGTGAGCGCTAAGACCCGTCAGTGAGTCCTCTGAAAGTCAGTTGGCTAGGTCTCTTGCAGCAGCTCTCCAGTTTCCTGTGCCAAGAAGGACTCGCGCGCCCGCATCGACAGAGTCCACCCATCTCACATTAGGCCGACTCTCCGCTTGGAGGGAAGCTCATCGGTCAAAATTATTTTAGCCATATTGTCATCCTACATCCTCACCACGTGGCTTGCCAATAGAAGTCTTACGAGCTTAATTAATAAACTTGACAACATCAACGTCATTATACAATGCAGAAAGTTCTATATTCTTCCTTCTTCTCCAGGTGTTCCCTCTCGACCCTTGCCATAAAATCTTCTTAGTATTCGAATGTTGCCAGTCTCGTCTCATCAGATCTGGTGGAGGCCCAAGCTTCTGACCCATATGTAAGAGCAGGACGCACCAAGGCCTTATACAAGCTGAACTTTTTCTTTTTGGAGAGGCACCTGCTACTAAAATGCTTTGCCAGACCAAAGCAACTACGGTTGGCCGCAGCGACCCTCCTGTCGATTTCTGTGAAGAAGGTGGTTCGAGTATTTACCTCTGAACCCAGTTATATGAAGTTATGCACGATTTTAAATTTGCAGGGACATTTTTAACTTCAAACAGACTCGTTTCTGTCCCTGCTCCTCCTATTTTCATATACTTTGACTTGGATTCATAGATAGCCAAGCCTAGTTTTTTGCTTCTTCTTCAAGAGCAAGGACCGCCTCTTTTAGAGTACGTTGGAATCTCGCAGTAACGTCGATGTCGTCTGTGTAACCCAATAGGCGAATAGTGCTATTAATCAAAGTGGCCGGAGCCTGGCCTGGATGTCTGATCGACGTACTGCTAGCTCCAATGCGAAATTAAAAATCTGTGCGGTGCGCGCTGATTTACTCAGTTTAATCAAAATTGTTAAAGCTGTTTTTTTAGTAAATCGTAAAAATGTGTTATTTCAATGATATAAAGTTGCACTTCCGGTAAGCCGATTTTGACGAAAAAGTTGCTGTAACATCTCAGGCATATAGAAACCTTAAATATGCAATTTCACTTTCGTACGACTTTTCGTTTTTGAGCTAGATTGTTAATACATACACACACAGACCATTTTACGGGACTTGGTTATTTGGACTTAGGGGACCTCAAAACGTGTATTTCCGTTAAAAATTGAGATTCGAAAATTTTCAAGATCGCAATAGTTTTCTTTATCATATACATTTCATATCCCTTGTCTTACGCCGCAGTTCGTTGTTATAGGTTTGGAACCACACGGTTCTAGCCTAACATGGTCATCTTTACTGGATGTATCGACTTTTTCGGGATGCTTGTTTCTTCCAGCGCCAGGTAGAACTCCGGTCGGGTTACACTTTGGTAAGCAGATTTGAAGTCCAGTAAAAAATGATGGATGGTTACCATTTTGTACTTCTTTGATTTCTCGACAATTATTTTTAAGGGGAAAATCTAATATTTGGTTGATCTACCTCTCCAGAACCAAAACCAAACAAAAAAAAAAAAAATGCGGCCTACAAGAATATTGGCTCGATTGGCCTAAATAATCTCCTAATTTTGCGAAGTTGGGGAGTGAAGATCTCGCTAAATGGTCCAATATCTTTGTAGGCCATTTTTTCTCTCGATTTTTGATAAAATTATCTTACGATTATTTCATACACAGTTTTAACATTTCAAATCTAGATAAGCAAATAAATGAACGAACATTAACTTAACGATAAATTTATTCTTAAAAGGTTTGACAAACAGAAAAGTTATTCAGTGTTTTTCGCTTCTGAAAGAAAGAACTATCTTTTTCTAAGCGGCACACATCGTAGCTATAATTTTAAACTGATTAAACAGGGCTCTAAGGAGCAGAGGTATTTATGGCAAGAAGCGAAGTTTGCCAAGATTTTTTATTCTTATCTAGGAGTCTAATTTATTCCCACTCTTCTGCCGCAGTGAGACTTCCTGTCCACGCATGAGGCATTCTGAACACATTTCTTCTAGCGCCTGGTGGTGGGTGTTGGTAAAAATAAATAAATAATATAATTTTTTTAAAACTTTAAATCTTATTTTCAAACATATGGTCCGCGATGTAGACACTTTTTTACCTACCATATTATCAACATCCGTCTATTTCGCAAATGGCTACATCATATCCTTACCTAAAACGTATTTTGTTAGATTTTTTCAATTGAATTATCAATTATTTCAATCCCCAATTAGTAAAATATCTATGGATCATGTTTATGATAAAAAGTCCTACATATATACGATCATTTCCGAGCTTTTTCATTTCGTGCGAGTAAACACACTAAATGGCTAGAGCTTGTAATTTTGATGGATGATGGGGTGCCAGGCTGGTATGTTTGGGCTAAACATTGTACCATTCAAGAAGTTCCTTAACAGATCACCTATTTCTGTCCAAAACGGAAGCATGCTTGTTTTCAGACACAGGTGAAGTAGTCAATAACTAGTTTAGTTTAATCTATAGATAACTTGGAATGAATTTATGTCTGTCCATTATTTTTTTTTACTTTCACAAAACTGCATTTTTTTACTGTATAGCGTCCCCTTCCTCCAATAAAAAGGATAACCCTTGGATGTTTTAACGTGGCAAACGTAACACTGAACAACAAAGTTCTCATGAACATGAATTAGCAAATATAAACCACGGTACTGATCACTGTTTGTCAAATTATTAACATCTGTCATAAACTTTGTGAATGGTTTTATCTTATCGTACATTAACGGAAGATTAAATGACACTCAACTGGGAAAAAATTGATGGTGACGAACCATTTACCTGCTCAATACCAAAAAACATATTTAGGACATCCTGGTATTACTTGACGATTCGGCAGGACTGTGAAGAATTGATGTTCGCGTGTTTTTTATTGAAAAAAAAAAACTGTTTGATATCCAGTCCATAGTTATTTTATTATTTTTAAGGAATGCGATGGTACCATTAAAATATAAACATTGTACACCTCCTTAGTATAAAACATTAGGAGTGTTATTGTTTCCAAGATGTAGATTTTTCATGACGTTTTAAAATGAAACACTCTATTAAACACTCGATTAAATTTGAACCAAGTGTGATTTCACTGCAATATGACGGAATTTTCAAATATTTGTTTTTAAGTTTTCTTTAATATTTCAAATATATTAAGGAGGAAAATAAGTTAGTCTCGAAGGCAGTAGCGGATCCAGGATTTAATTTTGGGGAAGCTTTTATTTAAATATATACATTATGAATGATGTGTGTACAATGCTATGATAAATCCAGTTCTAATATATGGATGTGAGGCCTGGACACTAACCAGCACCCTAGAAATAAGTGTTGAAAGATCTGATGGAAAAATCTTTCGCACGATAACCGGAGCTGTCTGGGATCAGAGTACTAACACATGGAGAAGAAAGACCGACCTGATTGTTAGCTGTTATTCTGTAGAACCTGCTCAATGAATATCCCTCGATATGAAGGCACGTAGATTAAGGTGAGCGGGGCATGTTGCTCATAGCAATCCATCTAGAAGCCTCTAGGCTCTCTAACAATACATTCCTCAATAGAAGGCAAAAGGCCAAGTGAAGGCCAAAAAGCAGGTGGATAGATAGAATCAACAAAGATGCAATAGAGCTGCGTGCAGATAAATGGAAAGAAGTGGCCCAAACCCAGGCAGAGATGCAGCAGGCTTGTTAAGGCGGCAAAAAATTTACAGGTCTCTAATTCCAACAGAAAAAAAAAAATATACATACATTAACTATACAATAAATTGATTACTTTTCATATCTACATATGTGAAAAGAAAAAAAAAAAAGAAAAAGGAAAAAAAATCATTTTCTCTTTTCATATAGTATTGTAGCTTTAGTTTTTACTTTTTATTTTATTTATCTTATTTTAAGTTGTTTTATCTAATTCACAGAAAAAAAAATATCAATAGGATAGATACAATTTATACATTTATACCTATAATATGTGAATTCGTTTTTGTTTTGTTTTTGTCAAATAATCTTATTTATTGAAAAATATTACAATCTGTCTCAAGGACATTTATAAAATAGTGTTCACAGATCATATTCACACTCTATGTACAATAAAAATTCGTTTTAACTTAGCAAATAAACTCCCCCTGTATAGAGTTATTATGTTAGAGAAAAGTAAATATACATATCCGGGGTGTTTCATGATTAAGTGGTCAAACTGAAAATATGAATTAAGGACCTGAAAAAAAAAAAAATCCTCTGAAGGTATGTCAGTAAACGCTTTGTTTAGGAGATATTCACACCCAAAGGTTTTCATTTTTATGAATTATTTACGTTATATTAAGTAAATAAAAATTATTTATTTGTTCAAACTACTTTATTAATAATTAAAAAAAAAATGTGTTCACAGAAACACACAAGTAGCTGAAATACATGCGATGTAATTTTAAAAGAGTACACATTGAGATTGCTTAAGTGTTTATCTCAGATCACTCTCAGGAACAAATATAGACCAAGAAAGAAATATATGTTTTTCATTTTTAGGGGAGCTTCAGTCCAAAAGCCCACCTCTCTCTCTCCCCGTGGATCCGCAGTGTTCCAAGATTTGGTGGAAAAATATTCGTCATGAGTATTACCCGGTGTTATGGTATGCTGATAATTTCAATCGGGTTTGCTTGTAGAACATGTTCCTACCTCTGAATATTTGCCTCTCCCATTTACACAATCACTTCATAATTATGCTATTTTAAATAGAATTCGTTCCGGGTTCTTAAAAATGTTGCTGAAGAAGCAGAAATCAGATTAAAAGCACAACATTAATTGTAGAAGGATAACACCTGCCAATACAGAGTAGGCGAAGTTGGTCGTAACTGTTTTTGGCAGATCTGGAGGATCAAGCTACCGTAGTTATTACGATGTCGGGAGGTTCCGAAATGTTAAAGGCAGCTTCGATAACTCTCAGATAATTTCCTTATTAGTATCACAATAATAATAATTGAAGAACTTGGCAACTTCAGAAGCAGTTAACTACACAATCAGAAATTGGTATCAAACCGCCTCCCTATTTTATTCCTTGTAAATTCATATCAGACAGCTTTGTAAACGAAATTTAGAAGTTAAAAAGTATTACGAGGATCCATGGCGAAAGAAGACCTCTTACGCTTAAATAAAACCAAAGTCTTACATTTTTTCTTCTGTTCATTATTCCTAGAATTGGTGTCTTGAGGTTTTATTTCTTATATAAATTAGGCCATTATTCACCAACATTTTATTTAGTAGCTATTTTAGATAGGCCTCCATTCATTATTAATGTCGTATTCATTTTTCTCTGAAAAATGAATACGACATTAATAATAAATATCTAATGGAGGACTCAATAAGACTTTAAAATGGCCCTAGTGATGGTCGAAACGTCGTAATAAAATAGCTAATAAACAAAATGTTGGTGAATAATGGCCTAGTTTATGTAACAAATCTTACATTTTTCGAAAATTAAGTATTCCGTAAAATAACGATAAATTCAATTGAAAATTTATAAGGCATAACTCTTTGGTCGTGCATGCAGCCGGTAAATATATAGAAGTAATAACTTCTTCACGGTTGAAATAAGCATGTAAAGTTGTCATATAATAAATGAATACATAAAAAGTTAATAGCACTAAAATTTTGGTAAACGTTCGAGGCCTAGCTGGGAAAATTTGAATTTTTAATCGTTCAAACAAAGCAAAAAACATCGTGTTCATTTTTTTTTTTTGTTTATTTAGAAATATTACATTCTTTCACAATCAAGGACATTTATAATAGTGTTCAAAGAGCACACTCGCACTCTATTTACAATAAATAAAAATGAATAATACAGAAAGTAATAATGATAAAAATAAATGCATATAAACAAGAAAACTAAGCTAATCAAAGAAACAACTAAAACACATGCATACAACTAATGCACATGTGTTCATAAAGACAGGTGATATATGACAATTTATTACACTAAAAAAGAATGCATTGTTTGTGTACACCCAGTAATGTATTACCAGTCCGAGAGTCTACTGTCTTTTTGAAAAAGTCGTGGCCAAAGATTTAACCGAAAGTAAATATAAAGCTCTTAGTTGTTGTATTAAAGATGCAAATATAAATATTTATGATATTATTATATATTGTGTGGCATCTAATCTTTGCCAACTGGCTCATTCGGATTCAGTCGCCAATCAAGAACACTAGGAGACTTTTGGCATCTTGAGCTACTCCATTTCATAATCAGATTATGATCTACCTCTTTCTCGGCCCTCCGATTTTATGATCTGCCTCCAAGAGATTCTGTGTTTCAAGCTTTGCTTCGAATCGATTTGTTCATTCCTAAACATTTTCTGGATCCATTGAAATACTTGATGTACCTGAAACCTTCATTGATTTAAGTCCTCAGTCTACTAGCAGTATAAATCATCTTGACTATACTTCACATATACTCCACCCTACGAAATTACATATTATCTTCCATTATTTCAAAGCTCTGGCCCGTAAAATTTATAATTTTTATTTATTTTTTGTATTTTTATTATTGAAATTTACTACCTGCGGGGGAGCAGCCTGGAAGAGATTAGCATTGGAAAGGAAAGAGTGGAAACGGATGGGACAGGTTCATAACCTAGTGTGGTTGCAAGAAAGCTAGGAAAAAGAAAAGAGAAAGAAATCGAACTCAAAACCTCAACTAAAATGTTGATTTCGTACAAATAAGAATGTCAAGTATAAATCTAAATGTAAAGATTTTGTATATATCTATTTTTTATCCATTTTTTTGCATTGTATGTACAAATAAAGTTTATTATTATTATTCTTATTAAATGATAAATACAACAAGTAAACATGAAACAAGTAACATGACATGTACAACATGAAGAGAAACTACCCATTGGTAGCACTCCAATGATATTTCTATATTAGAAGGTCCTGCGGCCATCTTCTTTTCAGAAGCCTCGGAGGGTTATCAGGAATAGAAGAGGAAGAAGCAAGGGGGTTCGGATGGTTCAGAAGTTTATTATGGAAGGATAGGTATCTGGATTGAGCTAAATAGGAAACATATGGCACATTAAGGTCATTATAGATGATTTTATTTGTTACAAAGTATGAAGCATTAAGGATTTTACGAAGGATTTTGGATTAAAATTTATAATTAATTAATATTCAGCCATGCATCCATGGAAAGAGCTCATTATGCTTCGAATGTATCCATTTTCTGAATTTTTTTTATTATTATATCAGAACATCATTTTTTATATCTTTTATTGACAAATCCATTAGTGGCCACTCACCGGTTGTTGCTTGTTGGCCAGCGTTGTAGTTTTATTGTTTGTGATTATTAAATTGTTTTTATCAATTTTTACAAAACTCACGACTTTCAATTTTTATTTTATTTTCTCTCCCATTCGTCACCTTTTAGGCTATACTGTTCTTTTTTCGGGAACAGAGGAGAGGGCGGAGGGATTATGCAAAAGTTAAAAGTCCTTTTTGTGTTCTGGACTATCACTCTGGCTTAGCAATTTTTTAATAAATATGTCTTTGAAGGAATATAATTATCCTATCATACTCGTCCCATATTCACTATAAAAGTAATTAAATTTCGGTTTTAAATTATACTTTAACTTAAACATACCGACATCATATTTCGTTTTCTCAGATAGAGTTCTTCTAAAAATGAACTTTGGCGAAAATAAATGATTCCAAAGAAGTTGTAATCCAATGTTTAGAAATTAACAATATACGACCTTGAAAAAAACATAAAACGAGAATCTGTATCCTAGCCAAGAAAATCTTTTAAATTGTATATGCAACTCGAAAGGCTATAAATATATACATACAGTCTAGTCGGCAAATAATTACTTAAATTTTAAAATCTCATCATCATTTCATAGTTGGAGCGTTGCGTGTTCGCTATTTTTCGCTTTAGGAAAAGCAGACGAGAAGAGAGGAAGATATGACAAATGTGTGGCCAACTGCCAGGGCGAAGGCACACTAAGTTATGTCAATGATGATGTCCTCTATGTAACTGCCTCCTAAAGCTATTCTATTGTCATTTTTTAGATCACGCTCTTCCTCAATAATTCGATTCCAATTATGAGGTTTAAATTTCTCCACGTCAATGTGAAAGACTTTGGATCGACATTGTATAATTAAGACAAAGCCTCGAAGTCCTTTACATATTCAATTTTATTGAATCGATACAGAAAGAAACACTTTATTTTCATAAAAATATAAAAGATTGCTGCCCAATTATATTGATATTATAAGATATAAACACATCATACTCTTCTAACCTTTGGACAATTTAAAAAAACAAAACAAAAAAAAAAACAACCTGTACCACTACAACCCATGAAAGGTCTGGGGTTCAGTACTATTTAAGGGAAAGCACTGTTTCTAGGTCAACGGTTGTGCAAGGAGGTGATTTGACCAATATCACGCTCAACCGCCAGGTTTTCCCCTTTAATTAATTTTTTTTAATTAAGGGTACCCACATTATAGAGGCTGGGTGTGCCCCAGGAGTGTCTCCCGACCCACGGCCAATGAAACAGATAAATTTTCTGCCATGAGCCGGGGTTCAAACCTAGGACCTTTAGCATTGGAAGCTCAGCACTTTACCATTGAGCTAACCCACTCCCTGAATCGATATATTAGAAGCATTATATTTGAAGTCTCCTATAGTCCTAGAGCCTTTACTTCCACGAAAGTTTGAAAATTGAGTGAATGAATTTTGTAAATATTGTATAAAAGTATGGTTGTATTTATTATCAGTGTAGTTTCTTAGTTTATGTTTATATATGACCTAGGACTCCATCTGGACAAACGTCTAACTTGGAATCCTCATACCAGACTGAAACGACAAGAAACAGCTCGACGTTTCCGACTACTTCAACACTTACTAGACAAACTCCCTTTAAGCTCCCAGTCAATCACAAAAGACTAATATACATGACTACAATAAGACCTATTTGGACTTACGGAGTTGAGCTCTGGGGCTCCACTAAACCATCAAATTCCTCTCGCATCCAATCCTTACAATCCAAAATCCTTCGTAAAATCCTCAATGCTCCTTACTTTGTTACAAATAAAGTTATCCATAATGACCTCAATGTTCCTTATGTATCAGATTTGGCCCAGTCCAGATATCTGTCCTTCCATAATAAACTTCATAACCATCCCAACCCTCTTGTTTCTAACCTTGCTTCCTATTCAATTCCTGATAACCCTCCGAGAGTGCTACCAATGGGTAGTTAACCACCCCTAACCAATGGGTAGTTTCTCAACATGTGTTTCATGTCATTATATCCATGTACGAATTTACCAGATGTATTTTTGTATACAGTTGTAAATATCATATAAATAAATAAATTTAAAAAATAGTTTATATACATTTACTTTTAATATCAATTTTTTTCTGTTTAATATATTTTTATTCATTGTACATAGAGTGTGAACACTATTATAAATGTCGCTGATTGAGACAGTTTGTAATATTTCTCAATAGATAAGTTAGAAAATTTACGATCTAGCTTTCACCGAACAAGTTTACTTTCTTTCTTTTTTCTGAACAATTAATAATAATAAATTTCATATTGCTCTAATTTCCTTGGCTATGGTATTTAAAAATGGTGCTATATAACAAAAATATCTTCCTATTTCGTTGTTAGCTACATTCGATTTTAAGTCAATCCCTTAATAATAATTATAGCTACATATTAAATGTTTATTTCCAATCACATTGTTATGTGGGTGTGAGGAATTGGAATATTTCTATAATTTATTTAAATTTTCATTAATTCTAAAATCTTACCTCAATGTTTGTGTGGACTGTAAAATTTATTTTGTTTCTCGACATTAAAACGTTTCTTGTTTCAGTAAAAATATTGTTAATATTGAATAATATTGTTTGTCTTGAAAATATAAATGTTCTGTAATGTACAACATAAATTTAATACTTTCTTCCTTTGCTTAAAAGTACTGGAATATATTATTAAACAAAAAAAAATTAAATATATCCACCTTTACTTGTTTATTTATGTGCTTTTCTGTTATTTTTTGTGATAAGACCCTGAAGTTCTGCATTATTATTTTTAGTCTAATAAATTTTATGCGCAAAAGTAATTATATTATAAATTTAACACAATCGACCTTAAAAATTTCTAAGCTCGATTTTCACGGAGGAGAATTCTCGTGCAAAAGATTCGCCTTGCTAAAATACTTCAAGGGTACTTAAGGGTATTTAAAAGAGCCTACTCAATTTGTTAATTTTTTTTTTTAACATTTTTCTTTATGGAATAATATTACATTCCGTCACTAAGGACATTTTTAGTATTAAAAACAAAACAAAATTCATTTTCTGTATTTTAGTATCTTTAAAATAATAAATAATTTATACATAATATGTATTTTAAAATATTTGAAATGTTACACAGATCTTATATAAATGATAAAAACAGTAAATTTATTTTCCGTTGTCTGGTAAATAGAAATGATTAGCAAGTTATATTGACTTTTTTGCAAACTTTTTAAATTCTAAAATCGAAGTATTAGATTATATACCAAAAAAAAATTATTTTAAATAATTTTAACACGCCTAATGTAATATTTTGCAGCACCCAACCATTTTCAGACAAAGGGAAAGTAAAAGTGAAAGTTATAAACGCTATCTTGATTTATATATCTTTGTGGGTATTTTTATTTTTATAAGTGCCCATATATATATATACATTTTTTTATATTTATACCGCTGTAATCTATGGAATTAAATATTAAATAATACCAACAATAGCATCTATGAAACCCGCACATGTATATTTACATTATATTGTCCAGAGTCCTTATTATATTAAGCTCATGTTACGTATGGAAACGTGTTCTAATCTTTAGGGCGAGCTCGGGTGAGTTCGGGTGCGCTCGTATTCCGTTCTCTCCTAAATTACTACTATTCTCCGTTAGGACCTCTTATCTCTCCTTTAGTTAATTTTCGAACTCTTTCATATTTAACTATCTTCTATATTATAGACGAATGTGAAATAGTCAATTGTTTCAAATAAAAAAAAAAATTAAAGGTACTTTAGGCGAAGCTAATATTGAAAATTAGCCATTTAAGCCCTGTTAGACTGCTTAATTTTATACTGTGCAATTTTATACTGATGTGATGAATTTAATCAAAATCGTTAGAGCTTTTTTTCGAGAAAATCGTAAAAATGTGTTCAGTCCATTATATAGAAAGTACCACTTGCGGTTAGACAATTTTAATGAAAAAGTTTCTGGAATATCCCTACCATATAAAAACCTTAAATATGCCATTTCACTTTCGTACGACTTTTCGTTTTTGAGCTAGACTATTAATCACACACACACAGACCATTTTGTGGGACTTGGTTATTTCGACTCAGTGGACCTCAAAATGTGTATTTCCGTTGAAAACTCGAATTCGAAAATTTTCACGATGGGAATACTTTCCATTACAATATTATATTTCGTATATAAGTAAGTGAAAGTAATAGTATCCGTGAATCTATAATGGTCATACCTTTCGAATTTTATTTTTGAATATCGATTAAATTGGGCTATCACGTTCCCGAGTCTTGGCGATAATTTACTGCCTAGTTTCCATCTGTTCGTGTCAATATATCGGCCAGAGATTTGTTAATGGCCGTTTCTCAAACAAGCCAATGAATGGGAAACACAGTCCCTACGATTCCTGTCTACGTCCGGAGACCCGATACTGTCTATATTTCTGAATTTATAAATCAGCCAACAAGCCATACATCATCTTCTAACATTGTATTTTGTATTTTCAATATATAAGCTCAGTCTCAACGTAGAGATCTAGTAACAGGATGGCTAAAGCTAGTAAATTCCTTTCAAATATTGATTTATATTTATACTAGATCTCTCTAAAAAGATATTTAAAATATAAAAAGATATATATATATATATATATATATATATATATATATATATATTTACTAGTTTTATCCGTCATGTTACTAGATCTCTCTCACTCTCTCTCTTTCTCTCTCTCTCTCTCTCTCTCTCTCTCTCTCTCTCTCTATATATATATATATATATATATATATATATATATATATATATATATATATATACATACACACACTATATATATGTGTGTGTGTGTGTGTGTGTGTGTGTATGTATATTTATAGAATCTGTAGATATATAAATATAGTCTAGACTGTAGATATTATTACATTTTGTATTACGTTATTTTTTTATTAGTTAAGCCAATACTTTATAAATTGTGTAGTTATGTATATGTAAATAAATAATTTGTTTTCCCATCACAATAATAAGTACTTTTGAGAAGATCTTATGTTCATTTAATTTTTTTTTCTGTTTATTTTTAGTGGTTCCATACTATTTTTTAAATAATGTATATAATGTTAGAATTTTTATAAATTAGTTGTTGGTCAGATTTGTATTTTCTTTTGTATTAATTCATCATTTTTATTCTAACGGGACTTAGTCCCAGGATAAAGTTCAATTTTCTATTCTATTCTCTCTCTCTCTCTCTCTCTCTATATATATATATATATATATATATATATATAAAGATAAGATTCAGATTCCTTTAGATTCGAGGTAGGGCTGATCTATTTTAACAGTTTACTAAGTTTACTTTTTTTTTTTTTTTATAGATTATTTTTATATAGATTAATTTCTCAGTACAATATTCTTTGAATAGTATTCTTGAATGATTCCCTTAATTGTGGTGTTTGGTTCAGGTTGGATATCGTGAGCCCAACTCTGTTTCATGCCAAACTGCGAAACTGTTCCAAACCGAGCTTCATTTCTTTGGCAAGGTTGTTAAAGGCAATAAAAAAAAAAAAATATAAAGATATATACAGACGTTTGTCTAGCATTCTTTTCTTTATGAAATGAGAACCAGTTTGGCTACTTATAACTCTATTTAGGTGGTGTTCTAAATATTCTGGATTCGACCGTCAATATTGTTATTTGCCTACTATACAGTATAGTATAATTTAAAAAATTCAGTTGTAGAATATATTCTTAGGGGAAACGGTTGAGTTAATATATCATTATTTATGCTTTTTTGTCAAATAAAATATTTATAGTAATATTTTCCAAATACTTATTCCTCTGTGGAAAAAATTCTCACTATCAGTGATGTAATTCAACACTTTTAACCAAGGCCCGAATATCTTTTACAATTTCAGATTTTGTTTTCACCCGTCTTTGAACTGGTCACCAACTATTTTAACGAATCAAAATGTAATTATTCAAATTTTATTTTGCATATTTGATAGTTTCGATCACTTAAAAAAAAAAAAAAATTGAAGACGAAATTCTTTTTCACAATCATGGGTTCTTTTTCAATAAAAAGTAAACAAATAATCAATTAAATAACTCTACCTTCAATTATTGACTTTTTCGAATATTGTTTTTTTCAATTTCAGTTTGTCTTTTTTTTTACTAGGAGTAATATTTATATTTAACTCTATGCCAAACATAAATGGATTGCTGTATTAAAAATTAAAAATCTTGTATCGACCCTCTGTAATACCGAAGATGAAACAGTTTTTAAACAAATTTCTGGTGAAATGCATTTAAATGTATCCACATCGCATGTTTTGATTACCATATTATTATCTTCTTATAAAATACTTCAAATGTTTTATAATTAGGTTTTTCAGAAACAGATTTATAAATTCATTAATTGATATTAATGTAAACAATGTCGCATAGTAATTCATTTTTATTTTATTTATTTGTTCACTTGGAAAACTAGGATTCTTAAATACAATCATTACTAATTTTATTATTAAATGTAAGTTTCTATATCTTTCTTATTTTAGTGATTATATATATATATATAAAGTACATTTTTATTTCCTCTTCCTTACTTGTCAGATTATTTTTGAAATATTTTTGCTTTATAAAAGAAAGAAAATAAAAATATTCCCAAATTCCTTCCGGAGCTGTTTTCAGACTGTAGGTATGTTAAAAACAATATGATTGTTTATATATAAGCGAATGTATTTTTTAAAATTAATTAGATGAAATTTGATCGCACTTTTATCCACTTGATCATTTGTTTATCAATCCCTAACTTCCCTTCAAATTTAGGCCAAATCTAACGTGCCTTTTTCGAGATATAGGCGATTTAAGGAAAATAAGTTTGCGCATGTTTAAGGGAAAGTAATGAATAAATAAGATAGAAATTAAATAAGATAGATATAGCATCGTTTTTTTATCCATAGCCAAATCTAGCTTTAAGTCAAATCGTACGGGCCGTTTTTGAAATATCTTTCAAGTTAAACTTAAAATTTAACACTTTTTTTTTTTGTATATTTGCTGATTCTTTGAGATTCATTAAATTTTAAGTACTCCCGGAAATGGGCCATATTCATACCTGTTTTAAAACTAAAATATATACTTAATCTGAATTACATATAATGAAAGTTGCCGCGCTGTTGAGTTAAAATCATATATCACTACTAAAAAAATAATTTAATTTTTTTTGTTTCCTTTATTTTGTTCTGAGTTAGAATCAAAAAATTTTTTGACAGTTAAATTACTGAAACATGTTTTCGTTAATACAATCGAATTAGTGTATGAAATATAATAATAGTTGACCAGTACTCAAATATGCTTTGCATAAAATAAAATAGAAAATATAACATGAATATAAGTTCCAATCAAGGCTTACGTTACACTATAGGAAGCTGTACTCATTATTTTAATTTGCAATTACTTAATTCATTAAAAATAACAGCCTTTAATATTTTTATGTGGAACATTTAAGTGAAAAATCTAGAAAAACCGGGGAAAATATGGAAAACATGAAGAAAGTCCATAAAAACCGGAATTCATACGAAATTTTATTGGAGGAGAATTATTGGACACCCTGGCATAGGATATGTAAACGAGGTGTGGCTGATAATTAATAAGACTGATATTGTAAAACATTTTATTTTGACTTATCATCATTATTATCAGCTTCAATATACACCCCCTCTATTCCTATTATTCCTGCAACGCTCCATGCGAATCTTCCATTTTCTGAAACAGTGCTGGAAGTATTCTGTCAGCTCCTTCTTGTTCTGTTTAATACAGATATCAACTTTAGAAACAGATATAAGTCGCACGGCTCATAATCCGGCGAATAAGGCGGATATTCTAGCACTAGGATGCACTAGGAATCAGCCGTCATATTGCGTTGGTTAAGAACCGACGACTTGTGTTTCCATAATTGGGATCGTTTTTTCCTTATTATTTCACGGAGTTCAGCATGCAGATGAATGTAGTAATGGTGATTAATAGTTTGTCCTTCCGTTACCCAGTTAGGGCGTAAAATTTCATGAATATCGAAAAAACAAATTATTCATTAATATTTTGATTTGCTCATTCGAGCTTTTTTGACTCTCGTTAAAGTTCCAGTGCATCGATTGGATCATAATACCTTTAGTGTTTTTTTTTTTTTTTCAAATTTAAAGTATAATATCAAAAGTATTCGCTGCTATATTGTTTTACTTCACTTTTTTCACAATTTTCTCTCCTAAGTTGTTTGCATACACATGGGGCGCGCGTTGTATCTTGAGCGTCCAAGAGGATTAGAGCAGTTCGATTCCCTCCAGTGCCAGTGAATGAATCTTCGTGAATTGAATCTTGTCTTGTAAAATGAATCTTGGCATCACACTTCAGCTAGAAATGGGTGGCGATCTTAAGATAGCCGTCAGCGATTGGCAAAAAGTACCAACAATCCCACGTGCCGGACTTGTTACCCCAACCAATAAGAGAACAGTAACAGTAAGCAGGGTCAAGGTCATGGAACGCCATGGTCCATTCCATTTAAAAACATATCGACGTAAGAAGGATTTAAAGTTCTATTCTTTCTTTATTTTTTAATGTGTTTTTTTTTCAAAAAATGAAAAAACTTCATTGAGGTTAAGATTGCCAATTTTATCTGGTTTTTTGTTACAATTAATTTTTCGTGAGATGTCGTGAGATGTCGTCTTTTGACCTTTCTGGATAAGTTTTTAGAAAATCTGTTGCAGTGCACGTAACACACAGCTTTTATTTATCACCTTATTAGAGTATAAATAAGTATTTTCATATATATAGTAGTGAAAATAAGAGTTATAGACGGTATAATATATTCGTTTTAAACAATTTTTTATTTTTTATTTATTGAGTATTACAACAATCTGTCTCTTGGACATTGGTTATAGTGAGGTAGGATGACATACACACTATTTATTACTCTATATATTAATAATTATTAATTCTCCTCTAAAGAGTTTACAAATATAACCGACTCGCAGGCGTTAATGACCCTAGGGTTTTATTCCTTAAAGCCTAAGTAAATAAATAAAACAAATGGGATATCAAGGTCACGGTGTAAGGTTTTGTTGGTTACATAGAAAGGAGCATCGATTATTGTTCGAAGGACTTTTGACTGGAAGGATTGTATGCGCTTGATGTTAGAAAATTTTGCTGATCCCCACAGTTCTAGTCCGTAAGTCCAAATAGGTTTCAGTATTGTCTTGTAGATCAGTAGCTTGTTTTCAATGGAAAGTTTAGATTTTCTGTTTAGCAGTCGGTATAGTTGGCTGTATCGTCGGTTTAGTTCCTGTCTCTTAAGTCTAGTATGAGGGTTCCAGGTTAGTCGTCGGTCTAAGAGAAAGGCAAGATACAGTCTGGTGTATCTGAGAAAGGAAGATAGATGGTGTTAAAATAAACTGATGGACAGGATTTACGACGAAGGGTGAAGGTTATGTGTTTACATTTTACAACAATTAAGTACTGTCCCATACCTCGAATCAGTTAAATTTATACGTTTGTATCACTTTTCATTTCCTTTTACGTGTACATATAATATTAATGATGGAAAAAGTTGATATTTCGGAAAAAAAAATCTGAGCATTATCCGAAACATCTACCATGAAAATTGTTGAAAAAATGAGTTAGTTTTAGTATTTAGTTAATATATATTGTGGATTAGATTACGTTTTATCTTAGGCGATCAACATGTTTGGTGATTACACTCTTGGGCGCTTGTTATTTTAACATAAATTGTATATATTAGTAGATCTTCAACATTTCTCATATAAATCTTTTTTTTTTTTAATTATGGGTATTAAAATATAATAGTTAAACTAACAATATGAATAGCCCTGTACATAAGACTATCGGGTATTAGTATATGGAGGGAAACGGAAAGGTCGTGCACACTCGGCTGTTTCTGTAGTATTTCCTATCTTACTAACCCTTATTTTACATCTAGTTAATATTAATTATTTTTCTTTGTTTATATTTAATAATTTTTATCCCTCGTTACAATGTAACATTGAGCACTGGTGTAATAGCTGGCGTATTAAAGTGAATGAATCCAAATGCCAACATATTGCCTTTACACTCCGACGCAACTCCTGTCCACCAGTACAATTTAATTCCATCCAACTTCCTTTCTCAGACACACTCCGGTATCTTGGCTTTCTTTTAGATAGAAGATTAACATGGAACGCACATACTAGACTCAGAAGACAAGAACTCAGCCTACGATACGGCCAACTATACAGACTACTGAAGAGAAAATATAAACTTTCAATGGAAAACAAATTACTTATCTACAAGACAATCCTGAAACCTATGTGGACATACGAACTTAAACTGTGGGGACAGCAAAATTTTCTAACATCAAACGCATTCAATCTAAAGTCTTTATAGTTAATGCTCCATTCTATGTAACCAACAAAACCCTACACCATGAACTTAATATCCCATTTGTCTTAGACCTTATCCCAGAAAAATTATCCATATTTCACCAGAACCTTGCCTATCATCCAAATCCCCTTGTACGATTCCTATCCATCACTACCATCCTTCTCGATGGTTGAAGTGGCAGTGGCACACAGACCTTTTGTAAATAAGTATACATTGGAGTTTTGGCAATGGCCATGTTCTCCACTGAAACCATGTATGTGTGATTATAGCGCCTCTGATCAGCCTCTACTGGTCCTTAATACCAGTAATGCGACTGATTTAGAGACTCCGGGATCTTCTAGAGTCCTGCCTTTCCTTCCACGAATGGGGAGAAAGGCTTGGCTCGGAAATCTTGAGTGAATGATTTTTTTTAGATATTGTATAGAAGCATGTATGTATGTGAGTAGTTATTTTTATTAATTTAGTTTCCTTTTGTTTAGTTTAGTTTACATACATTTACTTTCAGTATTATTGTTTTTTCTGTATTATTTATTGTTGATATAGCGTGAATGTGCTCTATGAACACTATTATAAATGTCATAATTGGTAATTGGTTGACTGTCGTGGATAATGAAGAGAAGAATAGTTGGGGTGCTCAGTCAAAAAAGGAAGGCAAAAAATAAATTATAATATTATAATTATACATTAGAAAATAAAAAAAATAAATATTATAATTTATTTTTTGCCTTCCTTTTTTGACTGAGCACCCCAACTATTCTTCTCTTTATTATAAATGTCCTTATTTGGGACAGATTGTAATATCTCTGAATAAATATGTTTTAAAAAAATAACGTTACAATGTAAAAAGGTTATTTTTTTTTAAATAAACAAAATTAAAGGTACTTTAGAGGAACAAATTTTGAAAATACTTAATCTACGTCAATCTATTTAAATGGGCATAATGTCTGCCTGGTATTAAATACCACTTCGTTTCACATTGATATTGTGATTTAAATTAAAATCATTAGAGTCGTTTTCGAGAATATTTTAAAAAGCTTAAATTCCATGATAAAAATAAGCACTTTCGATTAGTAGATTTTGGTCTAAATGTTGCTGTAACGTCCCAGAAATTTACATACCTTAAATTAGTAATTTTTTTTTCTTACTGCTTTTCAATTTTAAGTATGGCATTGTTCACATACTCAGACCATTTTGTTTTATTGGGCTCAGGGACCTCAAAGCTTGTATTTCCGTTGAAAAATAGGATTTGAATTTTATTACGATGGCAATATTCCCTTTTAGTATATATTTCATATATAGGTCAATGAAAAGAACCGGAATTTCTTTAATTAGGCCCAGCAAAATATCTCTTAAAATGGATAGTTCCTTTAAACTAAACAATACTAAGATTGTGGTTAGATGAGATCTTCTAATTAGCACGAAATGTATATATTTTTTTTTTTTTGCGAAAGTTTCGTATGCTGTTTCTTTCGCCCAAATCCTGTTTCAACTATTCAAATCCAAGATTAACACCGTTATTAGTAAACCGTCATTGTCATTAGTAAGATTCCTTAGAGCATAAATCACCGGGTCGACTATTCAAGAAAACACTAAGGTTTGCCAAAAATTTTAATCGAGACTGTTGATCTTCTTTGAGTAATCTCAGGATAAAAGTCGCTCTAAAATTGCAAATGCCAATTATTTCGTTACAATTGTTTGCTTTTAGCAATTTTATTTTGTTTGTTTCGAGAGTTGAAGTGCTATGAGACTGTTCGAGAAAAAAAAAAAAAAGTTTTGTATCTATTGAACATAGAAATTTTAGGAGGTGTGAGAGTGTCTATAGAATATAATTTGTTAAAATGAAACTATATTAATTGCCATAATTTATATTAAATCAAAACCTGTGCAAGATTTATTTTTAAGTTTACACGTTGATTGATCTTTTAATATACTCTACAAAGTTTTTAATTAGAAAGTTCTGGAAATGTTTTTTCGCTCTCTTCAGCATCTAATATTTTACAAAAACAATCAAATAAAACATCAAAGAAATCTCCCAAATAGCTTAAATTGTTTTATTTAGATTCTGTCTAGAACCTGTCACTTAAAATAAGATAAAAGCAGTATTTTTATTTATTTTATTTTTTTTGTGATTATTTGATTCAATCCGAATACATGAAATCCAATTTGTATAAGATTAGGTAATGAAGAGGAGCACTGAGAAACGTCCTAATAAAACACTGTAAATTAAGAGTGTTTATTTGTTAAATTAGACCTAAGATTAAGAATTATGGGAAAAACACAATGAAGAAAGGTCAAGACTATAAACTAATGAAGTTATTATATTATTATAATAAGACTTTGCTTGGATTTATTATTTTTTATTTAGAAGCAATAAAAATCAAATAAACATAAACCCTATCATATAATCCGTTTTCAATTATATAACAAACGTATACTGTTGTTGCCAGATCAAAATATTCCCACTTTGAAACGATATAAATATCTTTAAAAAAATTAATTCCGATAACATCCCTTGCGTGGATTGTTTTTATCTTAGGAAGAGTAATGAATGGAGAAGCATAAGCATTTGCTCAATGAACTAACCTACCGTCAACCTGAGGGCTGCGCTACTCTTAACATTGTCCTGAAACGTGTAGGAAAGATGAATGACTCGGACAGACAAGAATATTTTAGGAATTGGAGCGCAAGCTGCCGTCTGCCCTTGGCCGAAATACCACAAAGACCACCCTCACAACATCGGAGCGAACTGCATCTCGGATCCTCCACTTTCTGAAAGGAGGAAAGTGAATCTGGTGATAACAGAAGGAGATGGGTACAGACAGTTAATTTTAATCGACTCTTGAACCTGGGCCAGGAGATGAATGTGAGGGAACTTGACCGCGAAACCTTGGCAACGGGACTCCGGATCGCTTTTATACTTGCACACCAGACGTAGAAAACAATTTACTTTGGTTTTCACCTCCTTCCTCGTTTAGTTGAGCATTGCTGGGAAGTCATGTTAAGCTCAAGCTCATCGGCATGAAGTTAAATTATTTTTTTTATTTTTTATTTATGTGATATTTACAACTGTAAATATAAAAAAAAAATACATCTAGTAAATTCGCACATGGATATAATGACATGAAACACATGTTGAGAAACTATCCATTGGTAGCACTCTAATAATATGTCTATATTAGGAGATCACGTGGCCATCTTCTTTTCAGACGCCTCGGAGGTTTATCAGGAATTGTACAGGAAGCAAGGTTAAAAATAAGAGGGTTGGGATGGTTATGAAGTTTATTATGGAAGGATAGATATCTGGATTGGGCCAAATCTGATACATAAGGAACATTAAGGTCATTGTGGATGATTTTATTTGTAACAAAGTAAGGAGCATTGAGGATTTTACGAAGGATTTTGGATTGTAAGGATTGAATACGAGAGGAATGTGATGGTTTAGTGGAACCCCATAGCTCAACTCCGTAAGTCCAAATAGGCCTTATTATACCCATGTAAATGAGTCTTTTGTAATTAATTGGAAGGTTAGAGCGTTTGTCTAGTAAGTGTTGAAGTAGTCGGAAACGTCGAGCTGTTTCATGTCGTTTCAGTCTGGTATGAGGATTCCAAGTTAGACGTTTGTCCAGGTTGGGTCTACGTAAGTTAAATTATATATTGGTATTAGTACAATTCTGAAAAAATAACGTGAAAATGGAAAAAGACCTGTATTCCAATATTTATCTTATTTTTTTAATGTTGTTTAGTAACTTTTTTAGTGTTTTGTACCTCTAAGTTTAATACAAAATAGGTATACCGCTAGAAAAGATACATTAGGTAATTGTGTTGTAATGTTGTTAACTAATCCAGAACCAAATTTCGCCAATCCAGGACAGTAAAATCAAAATCACTTAAATACTGCTAACTATTCACTGTATATTTATTTGGCTATTGCTTTACGGTATATGGGGGCGGGGGATCTCGAGGCGAAACTAAAACGTTTGATAAATTGCTTTGTACGATTCATCTTCGGGATCCCAAGGGACGCCTCTGTTTCCCGTTTTTATGCAGAAATGAAGTGGCTTTATCCTTCCTACCGTCGTAAGTATTTCCTGGCATCCTTCCTCTTTCAAATTATCCAATCCCACCGCCCCTCATACATCTCCGATCTCTTTCAATTCAAATCCTCTGTTCGTTCCCGCAATACTCGTTCACGGTCATCTGATTTATACATTATCCGATCCTCATCCCTATGGAACTCCATCCCTTCCCACATCCGTCAATCCAATATCTTTCCTACCTTTAAATCCCGCCTGTTCAATCATTTCTTATCCATCCTGTCTCCATAAAATTGTAAATAGATACTACTTTAAATATCTATATAAATTATTAGTTCGTTCTTCATTATTTTTACTTCAAGTTTTTTTATCAATTTTTTTTTTATTATTAACTGATTAAAATTAAAAGGTAACTTATAATTTCCAATATTATACATTCCAAAACTTTGTTATAAAAATTTAATGACTTTTCAAGAAACTTAAGGAATACACTGTCATGTTTGAAATTTTGAAGTGTTCAAATATTGAAGCTATTTTTCTAAATCACAAAACTAAATATTTCGAAATTTCTCTTTTTATAAATATATATATTCATAATTGTGAATTGATAGTTGGCTGTAGTGAATAATTGATAATACTTACTATTTATATTTTGTTTTCTCATTTTTATTTATTTATTTTTAATATGTTCTTAATTACTTTCATTTATTATTCTTGTACATATATATATATATATATATATATATATATATATATATATATATATATATATATATACACACACACACACACATATATTGTATGAGTGGATGCTTTTAGCTCTAATGCTTATTGCCCTTGAGTGTGGCAGATTGTGTTGATATTCAATAAATAATTAATAAAAATTATCTTAAATACCCATGCTATTAAATAATAAATACATTTTATTAATTATTGATGATTTTAAAGGATTAACCGATAAATGACATACAAGAAAATTAAATTTAACATAATATAATGAATAAAAATTGCACAGAGTATATTTTAAAACTTTTGCTTGTCAACATAATACATTATAATATATCCCTAGAACAACAAACAAAATAAAACAAATTGTTGACCACATTTAATAACATAAAATTTTGAACGTGTAATAATTATAAATTAAATATTTAAATATAGATATATTACAAATATTGAAGTTATAATAAAAATTAGTAATAGAAATAATGTTATAAACAAAAAAGTATATATAATATTTATTAATTAAATGTTACAGCACTGGCCAAAGAAGTATTCACTTGTAATAATAATTTGTAGTTTAATTAAAATATACTGTATATTAAAAATTCAATATTCGTATCACATTTCACGAACCATTCACCTCACATTTTCGAAATCATTCGAGGAATGTTGCTATGAACGTTCGCAAACGTTTGGGCCATCATGTAGCAGAGACTTTATTCAGCCAGCTTCAGTTGGACTGCAGCCTGCATCGGGTGCAGTCCATACGTGTCATTAAACATAAGATCAAGGTTACGCAGACCTTATTTTTTCTTCCTCTCTCTAATGTAACATGAAATATCATCAACAATATTCTGTGATATTAACGCATAGCATCTACAAAAATATCAAAACTAAATTTTATTAACCCCAGAACCCAGAAGAGGA
This sequence comes from Nezara viridula, assembly GCA_928085145.1. Classification (NCBI taxonomy): domain Eukaryota; kingdom Metazoa; phylum Arthropoda; class Insecta; order Hemiptera; family Pentatomidae; genus Nezara; species Nezara viridula. Next base: position 121,442,933 of record OV725078.1, on the reverse strand, counting down.
CCATAAAAATAGTGGAATCTATTGATTCTTTAATTACCTCAATATCCTAATGTTCCTAACCCTTAACAACCTTATCAACATAAAAATGTTCATGTTTGTATTCCATCAAATGCTATAGATCTTATCAGTTTGTCGATATCTTTCCACGCTGAATGCAAATTCCTTGTTACCAAATTGATATTACTCCTTACAAATCTAGTATCTCTCCTCAAATGAACCTTTAAAAATTAAAAAATCCTTAAGAATCCCATCAAGCTTATTTCAATTTTGGTGCTAGAAAACACATCGAAGAACTAACAGTTTTATTACTAGACAAGAACGGCGATGTAGCCCTAATTACTGAAACTCGACTCCACAGAAAATATCTTTTGAAAATACCTCAGTACTTAACATATCGTACAGATCATCCTGACGGTAAAGCATATGTCGGTTCCGCTGTCTTTGTACACTAATCCTCTCTCTTCACCTGCTCCCATCGCTTACTCAAGATTTCCTTCAATCCACCGCTTTCGTAATCAAAACCTTCTTATTTCCTATCATCCTTGTTGGAGCAGTGTATTGTTCTCTTAACCAATCCACTTCAAATATCCAGTTCAGTTCTCTCCTCAGTTCCTTTGGACATCATTTCATCCTGAGGGCAGTATTAAACGCCAATTAAAGGACAACGCCGTAGATTCCTTTAACACCACGATTAAAGAGGCTGTCTGGACTGCTTTCTCGCCAAATAACTCTTATAAGAATCCCTAAGAAAGATATTAACAACAAAACTTGCTGGACCTAATCCACATCAAACGCCATGCCAGATTATTATGGCAACTTACCAGACACCTCACCAATCCCCTCCCTCCCCCCATAGTTATTACTGTAAACAATTAAATAATATTTCTGTTCATTACAATGCTCTGAGGTATATCACAAATCAAATCCTGAAATTCCATCATATTTTTATCACCTTTTTCGAGGTGATGACTCCTAGGCAGAGTCTGATGAGGATATAACCATGGAATTCTATCCATGATTTGATCTCAACACCTTCCTAACCATCAATTTCTTTCCCAACATTCTACTGTCCATCAAGGTCTGCCAGATCGCCCTTGAAACTTAAAATCCATCTATCCCATTCCTTATACCTTGTACTTCGATCCTACCGCTCTGACCGCGTGTGACAATATTTTGTAAACAAACAAAAACTTTCTCTGCGAACTGCGCCCTCTTTCTCCCTTGCTTCCTATGATATTGGGGGCATTTATTTCTCGAAATTTTTCTTTTTTGTTTATAATTTTGTGTTTCTTAAGATTTAATGTCAGTAATATCTTAATAGGCCGGGTCACTGGTACAAAACCGTTAATAGTCGTTCATTTGTGTTTTATTAATGTTTCCATGAACTTTTTACAGTTTTTGTTTAAATGTAAATGTAGAGGAATGAGATGGTCCGGGATGACGGTCATAAAGAGAATAAAATAGTGGAAAAAATATTTTATTTAAAGCCAACGTTTCGACCCAACTTTGCAGGTCTTCTTCAGGAGGGTCCATGCAGCACGAAGTTTCAGTTAAAACTGACAGTCTCTCGTCAGTTCTTGACAGTTTATTTGTCAGTTATGCACTTCCCTGAAGAAGACCTGCAAATTTGCGTCGAAACGTTAGCTTGAAATAAATAGTTTTTCCACTATTTTAGAATCTTTATGACCGCCACCCCGGACCATCTTCTTCCTCTAAAATATACAACTTAAATGTATTAGGTATTTCTACTATCTGCTGCTTCTGGAACATCAAAGATAATTGAGTTGATTCTATTTAATTATTTTTGAAGAAAATGGATTTATTGCTTCTTTGTTTTCCAACTCCACACATTTACTCTGTTTTTTTTTTTTTACTTTCACTTACCTATATATTAAATATATTATAAGAGATAGTATTCCGATAGTGAAAATTTTCGAATCTGAGTTTTCAACGAAAATACATGTTTTGAGGTCCCCCTTGAGCCGAAATAACCAAGTCTCACAAAATGGTGTGTGTGTGTGTGCGCGCGATTTTTTTTATCCTAATACTTCCTGCACCAGTTTTATTATATCCTTAATTTCACTGCTATCTTTGTTTATCTTTTTAATCTCTTCCATAGTTTCCGCTGGTATATACTCCACTACATCATTCATATTTAAATTATTTTAATGATTCCACAGGTAAACTAGTTTAGCTATTTAACGTTATTTTCTAAATTTGAACACTATATAATGTCAATAATAAGGCGATGACTGATAGTTATGGCATCAGTAACAAACATTTTTTTGCTATGATCATTACATACGTTTTAAATGTATCAAACTATTACATAACTTAACAAATAAAATCTATGTATTATTATTTTGTTTCAGAGATGGAACCAAGCTTTCCATATCGGGACGTATCTATACAGCGAGGAGTTGAAATGAAACAATTTTATGACCTTGAAGGAGAGATTGGAAGGTATTATAATTTTATTTTTCATAATAAAATATTCTTTCACATCTTGATGAATGCCATGTGCTGCATTCAGAAAGAAATATATATATATATATAACTATGTGTTGTTTTTTAAAATTTATCTTTATTGACTACGTAGACTTCCGGCCGCCAGAACTAGTCTCTGCATCTGGCTATCTTGGGGTATTGTTTTCTAGTTTGCTGGACGTAGCTCAACAGCATCAATGGTGATTCAATCTGATGTTTGGCCTACCACGTGGTCCCTTTACAACTATTGAGGCATTCATTGGAGATGCTTCCGGATGGATTGCTTTGAGCTACACATCCCATGGATTGTTGCTTCCTACATATTCCATCCTTTTACCCTAAGATCTTTGTTAATATTTTCTGTATGCGGTCTTTATAGGTCATTCTCCTTTAAAGAAGGACCTATAGGGTTTTTCTATCAAATCTTTCGATCCTTCTTTCTATTGTGCTGATTAAGGTCCAGGTCTTGCAGCAGCAAACCATTAATTGCTTTGACATAGCATTGTACGTGCTTGATTCTATATTTCTTAAAGATGGATTGCAACACCTTTGAAAGAGAGCAGAAATTTGTTTTTGCGCTTGTTATACGCTGATCTATTTCTAAACGTTTGTCATCCACTGAAGTTATTTTGGAGCAGAGGTATCTGAATCTGTCCACTCTTGGCAACAATGTTTCCTCTAAACAGGTACATTTTTCGGCTTATTGTCATATATTTTATTTCCATTTACCTGAAGGGCGTTTTGCTCTGCTTCTTTCATCCAAGTCTCTCAAGATCCTCTCGATTTCTTCAGAAGGACAGCTACATCATTTGTCTATCTTGGGATTTTATGATTCATTCAAATGCTAAATTCAACAGCATCGGATGGACTCCATCTCCCTGTCATAAACCAATTTTAACTTTGAAAGCTTCAGATACTTTTTTTCAGGATCCAACATTTAATTTCACTTGTAGTTTGCTTCGTCAATCTCTCTGATTTCTCGTAAATTGTAAATATAGTCATGATTTTCCTATGTTTCTGTCCACTCTGCTTTGAAATCGACTAATAATCTGTTACGCCCTGAGCTACTTATCATTGTATTTCGAGCACCTGTTTTAGGAAGCTCTGATTTATTACACTTTAAAACATTAAACAAAATTATATAACTTGGAAATGTCTCGGCATGGATTATGATGAATACTAAATAGTAAAAATAAATTTGGTATGGGAAAAGATCTTAAATCTCTGTTGTAAATCTATGTAGATGGAATTTCCGGGTCAGGTACTTGTGCGCTTCTTCTCCTCCTCAAATTATTTAAAATACTCCCAACATTAAAACTTTTCTTTAATATATAATATTAATTTTAAAACCCATCCATAACCACACCCCAAATATGTTTAAACATGTTAACAAAAAAAAAAAACATCATGTTCTTATAATCTGTATGAAATGGAAAATAAACTATGTTAGGACCAGGGGTATTTCAAAATGAAACAAAAATCTTTCCCCGGTGAGTTTCCTCTAAGGTGGGGAAAATATGAGCAAAATTAAACGGTGGGAAAGAAGAGAAAAAAATAATGAAAATGAGACCTGTAAAACAAGGTTAAAACACATGCACATAAAAATTTAAAAATATTCATTAAATCAATAATGGAAAATAAAAATCCCCCTTTTTTAAATGTTCACAATATTTATCATATTGAAATAAAAAGAGATGAAAATATGTACACAAATGTTGAAAACAAAATAAAATGCTCTGAAATAAACCAAACATAAAATTTAATATTTAGTAAAAAAAAAAACACATTAACAATTATTAATAAAACAAGAATGAAATCAACTTCTAAAATTGTAGATCAGTAATAAGAAAAAAACATTAACTAAAATACAATTTAACGTCTAGAAAAGCTTAAAAACAAACTAATTTAGCCTGGGAAAAAATTAAAGTAATTTAATCTCTTTCGTGACGGTGGAGAAGAAAACAAAAAATATCCAAGTTGGAGGCACTACCTCCAAAGAGGTTACCTAAATACGATGTCAAGCAGTCGATGGTGGGGAGTATCGAGTATCGATCTCGATCGACGACTGTCGATGCGCTCTGTCGTTTGAACAGCTGTCGTTTGAAAATGGCGCTAGGCTGGTGCCAGGTGAAGTGAGCTGAGCCTGGAGCTGGTGAAATGGGGGTAGACGTCCAATACGTGGACCCAACACAAACGAAAGCTCGCTCTAAACTTCCGATTAAACAAAAAGGCATTATACTAGACCGGTGGGGTTGAGTTCCAACTCAACCCCAGTTCCAGTTCCAACTGGAGCGGCTGGTGGGAAGGTGAGAGAAGTTGTCCAATACGTGGACCCAATAACAACGAAAGCTCGCTCCAGACTGACTCTAGACCGCATCCCGGCAGTCTTATCGCTGTATTTTGGTTGTCTTAATGCCTAAACTCAGTATTACTGCCGGGCTGGTGCGTATACACAAACGCGATAATACGTCGCGAAACAAAACAATGTTCAATATTTAAACACAAAAACCTTGGCCTTTCACAAAAAAAATAAAGATCTAAGTGTATGCGGCGTTCAAACTATGTATAAGAAAAAAATGTGAAGACATAATTTAGCTCGCTAGTTATCACCACCCCAAAAACCTTAATTTTTAATTAATAAGATCCTATAATTGCTTTGTTTTTATTTTGTGTTGAAAATGTGTAGATACAATAAGTGGTTTATTCTTGTTTGAGCTTATTTTCCTTGTATCTGGGAATTTGAGAAGCTACGTATGAGATTGTATGCTGTGGGCTAGTACATCTGTCTGTTGTTTTTCTTCTCCTAACACAATAACTTGAATGTTTATAGATAATTGTAAACGTTGTGCCGTTTACAACTGCTAAAAAAGGCAGCCTTGTTTTGAAAGTTTAGAGATGTTTAGAAAACAGTTGGTATTCCTGAATCATACCTACGTCAAGAGGAAATGAATGTTTTGATGGGAATATCTTTTGATTCTCAAAGTGATAAAATGTCCTGAAATAGTTTCTTGTTTTCAATAGTTTAAATTCATCATTTTGCTTAGATATATTTAAACCACTAGAAAGCAAAGATTTTTTTATATAACTATTAATATACTAGAGTACTTATTTGATCATTATCGAGATAGAAAACATCAATAAATCGTTTGTATTGGTTCATAATAGTTTCAAGGAAGGTTATTAACACCTATGTTAAATATTTATCTTCTGACTAATGAGGGCTATATAAAAATTCGTTTATGAAAAATTAACTTTTCACTTTTCTTAAAATGCATATCTTCTATTTATTTCTTCCACTTCCAGCGCTTTTAAGAGGTCACTTTTATTCTTTTTTAATAATGGTTCTCAAACACATAACTTGACTTTTAATTTAATTAATTTAATGGGATAGACTTCCCCTTTACTGTGAATGAAACAATACACCAGAGAAATAGAAAAAGCATTTTTATTTTGGGACTATGTTCCTTATGAATAACAATAGAAACAATGATGATCAATTCTGACCGTAATACCGATTAAATAAAAATAAATACATATGGGAAAACAGGTCCGAAGCTTCAAGGTAGCAGCCCTACCATCGGACTCGTGCTATGGCGATAACCCGTACATCCTACATTAACCTATCAGGAAACCTCAAAGAGAAAAAACCGGATTGATCTCAGGGAAACGACTTGGCCGTCAAAAGGATCTTATTTTTGGATATTGGAATGTTTTGAGCATGTATAGACCTGGAGCACTGCAGATGCTCTTAAATGTCATTGACGAACATAACTTGGACATAACAGCCATCCAGGAAATACGTTGGACATGGAATCATCGAAAAGAAGAGCCATACTGTATATTATAGCTGCCATAGTAAGCACCATATCTTTGGTACCGGGTTCATTGTTCGTAAGAATGGAAGGTCGTTAGTTACCGATTTCAAGCCTGTAAATCACAGAATTTGCTAGTTAAGAATAAAAGGAAATTTTTTTAATTATAGCCTTTTCAGCACTCATGCACCCACGGAAATATCAGATGAATGAGAATAGGATGAGTTTTACGATGGTCTATAGAGATCTAATTGCCTATACTTACCAAACAAAAACGAGTTTATCAGCTAATATAAAAGATAAAAAAAAATCAATATTTAACTATTTATTATTAGAAAAACTTATTATTTAACATAAACCTATTTGGTTTATTTTATTTATTTATTTATTTTAAATGATATTTACAACTGTATACAAAAAAATACATCTAGTAAATTTGCACATTGGTATAAAGACATGGAACACATGTTGAGAATCTACCCATTGGTAGCACTCTAATAATATGTCTATATTAGAAGATCACGTGGCCATCTTCTTTTCAGACGCCTCGGAGGGTTATCAGGAATCGAATAGGAAGCAAGGTTAGAGACAAGAGGGTTGGGATGGTTATGAAGTTTATTATGGAAGGACAGATATCTGGATTGGGCCAAATCTGATACATAAGGAACATTAAGGTCATTATGGATAATTTTATTTGTAACAAAGTAAGGAGCATTGAGGATTTTACGAAGGATTTTGGATTGCAAGGACTGTATGCGAGAGGAATTTGAAGGCTTGGTGGAGCCCCATAGCTCAACCCCGTAAGTCCAAATAGGCCTTATTATAGTCATGTAAATCAGTCTTTTATAATTGATTGGAAGGTTAGAGCGTTTGTCTAGTAAGTGTTGAAGTAGTCGGAAACGTCGAGCGGTTTCTTGTCGTTTCAGTCTGGTATGAGGATTCCAAGTTAGACGTTTGTCCAGATGGAGTCCTAGGTAACGGATTTGTTCAACAGGAATAAGTGAGGTGTTGTTAAAGGATACTGAAGGACAGGAAGTCATTGGTTTACGACGAAGGGTGAAGGTAATTTGATGGGATTTATTGGAATTTATTTTAATTCTCCATTTCTGACACCATTCTTCCAGGTTTGTGATGTGGGATTGAAGGGTTTGGGATGCAATAGATGGGTCGTTATTGACTGATAGGATACATGTGTCATCAGCATATGTGGTGATGACAGTGTTGGGATGGGTTGGGATGTCAGCTGTATAAACTGTGTAAAGGATAGGACCTAGGATACTACCTTGAGGAACACCTGCAGACTGGGAAAAACGGGATGTATATACATTGTTGTGATTTACTTTAAAGTATCTATCAGTAAGGTAGGAACGGATAATGAGGAAGTAGGTAGATGGTAGGAATTTTCGGAGTTTGTACAGCAGTCCCGGGTGCCAAACTCTATCAAACGCCTGTTCAACATCGAGAAAGGCTCCCGTACAGTACATACCGCGCTCCAATGCAGAGGATACTACGTCTACCACACGATGGCATTGCTGTATAGTGGAATGGGAGGAGCGGAATCCAAATTGGTGATCTGGGATTATGTGATTAGAATCTAGGATTGGGTACAGGCGTTTTAAGATTAGTTTTTCCAGGATTTTTCCCATGATGGGTAACAGAGAGATGGGACGGTAAGAGGATGGATATTCTGGTGGCTTTTTGGGTTTGTGGATCATTTTGACAATAGATATTTTCCAAGGATCAGGGAAATATGTTGATCGGAGTATTTGGTTTATTTAAATCAAATATTCTATAAACAAAATATTTTTCAACATTATACCTCTACTTATCAATTGCTATTTATATCAAGCGTTTTACGTTAAATAATAAGTGTTTCGTGCAAAATAATTAGTTCACAAAATGTAAGTATTTGAATTAAAATTATTTCACTTAAAATACATATCGTAAAAATGTTGGTAGATACTAATATAATGTTTAAAATCCACGTTTTGTGGTTTGTATTGTAAATGTTACATTGTTTAGATATTATATAAAGTTACATGTATGTAATAATAAAAAATATTGATTTTTTTTTAATTAGCTATTATATGTTAGTAGTCCGGACAGTATAGACAATTAGATATTATTTAGTCAAAACCTGGGTTAATAGTAGTCGAACGCGTTAGTAAAAAAAAAAATAAATAAATAAAAAGTAATGGCAGTCACTCTAAATTCAACGTTCCCGAGTGTTTGATCCTCAATAACTTCCGCGGTGATAAGTTCGGGCAAGGTATGTAAACTGTTTTTAGAAGTCCAAACCTTTGTTAACAATAGGATTTATCTGTTTTTTCCGGGCAATTTCGGGAGATTTGCGAAATGAACCAAAATTGCTTGCAATTGTTTCAAACGTCGTAACATCGATGTTTATTAATAAAAGCCGATATTTCAGCTGCCATAGGATTCACTAGATGTATCTAATTCTGCCCAGCACATACCATTAGGTTTGAATAAAAACTATCGGCAAACCAGCTCTAAATGTAAAAAAAGATGGTTTTCATTCCTTCTAATATTATCTCACATCAGGGCCTTTTTAATGCGAGAATTAAGTTTCAAATTACTGGCCATGAAGGAAAAACGATATCAGCTTGTTACTAATGCAGTAAAACCTCCAAATTGTAACTTTTGTTTTTTCTCCTAATCTCAATGTCCAACTGTAGCGTTAGCTCGCCCCAGTGTGTGCCGGTTCGAATCCGGCCTGGGAGGGTTGCAATATTTTTGGTGGTGAATTCATAGAATAAATCTTGATCTTCCAACACTTTTGGGTAAAGAGTAAACAAAAAGGAGGAGTGATGGCTCGTTCAGGAGGCATAAACGACTACTACTACTAAATCTGTAAGAAAAGGAACAAGACTTTAATAGGCCTTAAATATAAAAAACGTCGTTATTGTCTCTTATATTCAAATATTTAGCACGTTCTTCCGATATTTGAAATATATTAAATAAATGAAAATATTAAAATTTCACATCGATATCATTTTCAAATATAATCAATTATCTTTACTCTTTAAAATAATAAAATATTTATGTAATAATTTACCGATATATTCTTGTCTTTCTCTTTTAACATTCTTTTTACTTTCACTTACCCGCATATGGAGTATATAGTAAGAGATAAAGAATCGCAATCATGAAAAATTTTGAATTCAATATACAATGGAAATGCCCGTTTAAAATTCTCCTCATTCCATATAACCAAGTTTCGCAAAATTTTATCTAAACTGCTGAAAAATAAATTGGAGTATTGTTATTTATGAATGATTTATTTTCCCTAGAATTTCTATTTTATTTTTATTATGAAATACATTAAAAATTGATGCAAATAAGATTCTATTCGATCTCGAGAAGTTTTATAAAAGGTATTTTAAAAGATTAAAATTAAAATAAAGATTTTTGTGGTCTTGTAATGTAATTTTTATTGCGAATTGTAAGAGTCTTGTAAAATTTAATAATTTGTGTAATTTCTTCTGTTACGCACTACTTTTCAGCGCCTATTGGGCGTATTATTTATAATATTTTTGCTGATTTGGGAAGAAATATTCATCCCATAAATGGGGTAATATTGCTCTTAGTTCCTCAAGGTTATGAGGTTACAGATGGTGGTCAAAAAACCTGCTCTGCTGTGCATCCCACATATGCTCAATGGGATTGAGATATAGAAACAATTCAAGAAGGATCCCATACGAAATGCAATGGTTTTCATGACATTGATGCACAATTCACAACTCTTCCCCTTTGAGGTCGCGCATTGTCGTCAAGAAAACGGAAATGTGAGCCAATTATGGCTCTGGTTTGAGGGAAGTACACCTCTGTAATTTCTGTTACATAGCAAACTGCTTTGAATGCATCGTTCACAATATGGAGTAGAGTCCGCCCTCCTAAATAAATACCGGTCCTTCCCATCACATTCCTACCTATAAACTGCAGTGAAGAGTGCACAAACTGTGACATGGTACTCATCCCCTTGGAAGACTCTTCGGCGCCTTCTATCGCTGTAACAATAGAGACGCAACTCATCTATCTGTAAACTTGACAACATTCTTATATGTATCCTCATTCAGGCATACGCTGCACCATAATCTTCGGAGTCACCGGTGAGGCACTATTGCTGAAGGTCGTCTTAAAGGGACATGAGATATTAAACCAACTTTCCACCAATGATTACGAATGATTTATGTTGATATGGGCCTCGGCAGAAATTTCGACATTACTTTTAGGATCTGTGGGGCACTATAAGAAGTGTTGAGTCTTGCAGTAACAACAATATTTTTGTCACCCCTTAAGTTGAGATCCACTACAAGGTCTCCTATTGGTACTTCCGGTTTATCTGAATCGGACTAAAGATTCTTTATTCATAAATAGTTGTTGTCGGATGGAATTATTATTGACTAGGCGATTTGTTTATGTTTACAAGATTGATGAGTTTTTTTTTTTATTTAAAGAAATGTATTAGTGAAGTGGTAGTTAAAAAAGACATGTCATTTTGTAAAAGGATTGAGACAGGCGAGGGCAGGGACCTCATGGAATTCCGACACATAAATAGTTTTTCTCAACTCTTCAGCCGATCTATTAATATCGATTATTTTTTAAATGTCGAAAGCTACCGATTTGTTTAAAATATTTTTATTTATTCCGTCATAATCGATAATTATAACTTTTTTTTCTATTCGGGATAATCTATCACATGTGTGTGGTAAAAAAAAAAAACTAAATCATAAGTTAACCAGCTGACAGTTAGATCATTCAAATATGAAAAATTGAATAAAGTATTTTTTAAATTATACAATCGAAACGGGAATTCGATCTACGGCGAGCTAAATATTAAAAAAAATAAAGCTACATTTTCTAATTCCAGGTATATAAATGTTTTTTATATTTCATTTCAAGTTTCATAATTTGTATTTGTTTTTATTATTATTTTTATTTTTGTTACAGTACATATAGTCTGAATGAGTCTCCTGTAGCACTAATACCAAATCCCACAATTGTGACAGAATGTATTATTTCTTTATAAACAATTGAAAGCAATTCTGGGTATAGTGAATAAAAACATTATAAATTGAAATACTCAAAGTACAATTTAAAAAAATTGACCAAGTCCATTTTATTTTTAGTCTTTGAATATAGTACCAAAACTGAATAAGAGTGTACTCTTTAATGCAAAACTCAAAAAAAAAAAATTTTAGCTCAATATTTTTTAGAAAAGCTTAGCGGATTGACGATAAATTGTTATTTTAATTATTTCAATCTTAAATGGTAAACTATATTAAAGAATTCTAACATAACCGCGACAAAAAAATAATAAAATAAACATGAGAACAAGTCGAACCCACTTAAACTTGAATCAGCTCTCGCTCTCAATATTTTGGTCCTGGTTAAAACTTCTTATTTTCTCTTTGTTTACGGGTAGGTACTATATAAGCGAACCATAAAATTTCAATTTTTTTTTAATACTGCTTAGGTTCATGTTCATTCGCTGTAATTCAAATTTTTCTAAGCTCAATTAATACATCTCACTCCACAATAAAATCTTAATCTCCCTTTTATAAGTGATCCTTAACTTTTCTGTAGATTTACTGTTCAATATATTAGATATTGTAGATTGTTTGTTCATAAACAACATGTGATCCATATGTGTAATAACGGGTAGAAATTAAGACAATGAAGTGATAGGCTGTAGCAAGAAACTATCCGAGGTTGCGCGATCTTAAACAAGTTCTGATTTAAAAAATTGTGATTGCTTGTTTCGGTAGGAAAACAGGTTTGCCAGGATGGTCATTTAATTTCCCTCCAAACTTATCTAAATTTTCTTCTATTTATTTTCCAACTTTAACCTTAAAGGATTGAATCTTATTTTTTTTATTATTGTAACCAAAATTATCTCTCTAAAATAAGAAGACGGTAATTAAACAAAAAAAAATCAAGTGCGCACATCATACAACTTCCACTTACCACCCTTTTCTTAGCAGAAATAAGTATTTTCATACAAATAAGAAGTGAAATTAAAAATTATGAACGCTATATTGATTTATATTTCATTGTGGGTATTTTACCCATTGTGGTTGTTTATAGCACCCTTATATACATATATATATATATATATATATATATATATATATATATATATATATATATATATATATATATACAAATTTTAATATTTATACCGCTGTAATCTATACAATTAAATATTAAATAACAACAGCATTTACGAAAACCGCATATGTATATATACATAATATTGTCGGAGTCCATATTAAACTCACGTTACGTATGGAAGCGTGTTCTTATCTTTCGGGCGAGCTCGGGTGCCCTCGTAGTCCTTTGGTTCAGCTATTCTATTCTCCGTTACGATCTCTTATTTCTCCTTTAGATAATTATAAAATTCGTTCATATTTTATATTTGACTATCTTTTATATTAGAGATTAATGTGAAACGGTCAATTTTTTTTAAATAAAAAAAATTAAAGGTACTTTAGACGGAGCTAATATTGAAAAGTAGCCACTCAAGCCATTACACTGGCATGACGAATTAATCAAAATCGTTTTATCCATTTTCGAGAAAATCGTAAAATGTGTTTTGTCCGTGATATAAAGTGCCATTTCCGACAATGACTAAAAAATCAGATCAGATGATTACAATTAAACTTAATACAGATAAATCAGACAAAACATTTAATAGACCATGCCTAGAGGCACGCAATGACAGAAGGAACACATAAACAAAAATAAAAAAATAATTGTAATTCAATCTTCTTTTATACACTACGATTTTGATTAAATTCATTAAGCCAGTGTAAAATTAAGCAATGAAAAATAAAATTTATTTTTTATTCTGGTTGATGTTCTCTAACAGGGCTTAAATGGCTAATTTTCAATATTAACTTCCCCTAAAGTACTTTTAATTTTTTTTATTCGTAACAATTGACTATTTCACATTCATCTATAATATAAAAGATAGTTAAATATAAATATATGAAAGAGTTTAATTATTAACTAAAGGAGAAATAAGATGTCGTAACGGAGAATAGTTTTAATTGAAGAACCAAAGGTTTTCATAAATACTATCGTTGGTATTATTTAATCTTTCATTGTGTGGATTACAGCAAAATAAAAATAAAAATTTATATGTATGGGTAATTAAACAAATAAAAATATCCACAATGAAATATAAATAAATATAGCGTCTATAATCTTTACTTTCACTTCCCGTTGTTATGAAAATACTTATTTCTGCTAAGAAGAGGGTGGTAAGTGAAAGTTGTGTAATGCGCGCACAGCACCAGTTTTTTTATTAAAATATTGCACTGCACGTTTGGTTATTACATAAATATTTTTTAATCCAAGGTATATTTTCGAACTATTTATTTTATTTTATTTTTTAAATTTCTAACAAGATAAAAAATGGTGACTGCATTCAGCAGCAATTAAAATATAAATAATTGAAATGTAATACATTTCAAAAAAACTACCAAAACGTTTTCACCATTAATAAAAAGCCTCAAAACGTTCGCACCCTAAAAAAACAAACTAAATATTACGAAAAATCTCTATCTAGCTACTCTGTAGGTACGTAATAGAAGATGGTTTGACTTATCTATGAAAAACAAAATATACTAGTTGGCCCATGCGAATAACCGTATAATAAATGCTCAGTAAAAAAAATTACAAAATAATTAGGCAATGAAATAAGATGGAGGATTCAATTCTTGTCTCTCGTTAATTTTAACCGAATAGGGAAAAAAAAGTTATTTTAAAACTTCATTCATGGTTTAAACCAATATGTTTAGAAATTAAAATAAGCTGAATCTTTGCTAATAATAATCCGATTTCGATGATTTTTTTTTCTTTTATAGGAAATTTAGTAATCGTGCTAAAAGATCATGTGTGCAATCAACAGCAAAATATATGCTTTTTGAGTTATTCGCCACTTTCTATTCCTTCATAACTTTTTTCCTAAAATTTCCGAGGAATGCGACTATTTATCCCACCTGAAGGAGGAGAAGATCTTCAAAATGAGGGCTCAGTCATTGGATTTGAAGAAATAACGAAGATATGGCAAATCAACAAAAAAAACACTTTTGAGAAATAATACATAAAAAGGTTCTTCTGATTTTAAATCAACACCGTATAAGTCAATAAAATAAAATGATTTAGAAATATATATATATATATGAATGTCAATTATTTGAGATGTTGGGATGGAGGGAATAAAGATTACTTGACCAGGAGAGGTTCAGTTATGCGGTTATCTTAGACAGTTGGAATCAGACCAGCTCAAGATTATTTGTTATTTGCCCTTGAGTCTCCCGAAATACAACACCCTCTCTGCTATCCCTTTATCTTCTGATTATCTCTCTTTTCGGGGGTAAGCGTGTCGTTTAGTTTTTATTTTCCATGCAGGAATCTAATCTAGGGCCTACCTAGCGGGGGAGGAAGAGGCGTTACGCCATGGGTCCCACTTCTTATGGGTGCCTTATAAGAAAAGTCTGGTTTTAATTGAATAATAATAATAATAATACATTAATTGAATGGTATCCTTATCGCAAAAACCTTTTGCATACGATTTTTTCAATCAGACAGAAACGTTATTATTTTATGGGTGATAAATATTCAGGACGCAGTCTTTCATTTAAAAAAAAAATTTTTAATTTTTTATTTATGCCAACATTTCAACCCAAACCTGTGGGTCATCTTCAGGGCTCTGTTTTGGGTGTTTGAAGTATTTGGAGAGAGAGCAGAATGAACTATACTCTTTGATTATACTCCCTCTTCGTCAGGAACTTTCCTGGTTGGCAACCTTTTGCAGCAATCTCCATCCTGTTTTTTATGCCCTATTCGATTAGCAATATGCCCAATCCCCAACCTGGAGGAACAGGAGCTATGGTGTAAGACTTATCGGCTGCTCACCTTCCTATAAAAGACGTTACCGACCCCATGCGGGAATCGAACTCGCACCATTTTATTATTTATTTTTTTTATCAAAGTTAAAAAACGGGATTTGAAATCTAAATATGACTTGATGAAAAGGTAGCATTTGGTATTGAGTAGGTCTATATTTTTTTTTACTTACCTATATATGAAATATAGTAACGGAAAGTATTGCGATCGTGAAAATTTTCGAATCTCAGTTTTAAACGGTAATCCATGTTTTGAGGTCCCTGGATCGAAATAACCAAGTCCCGCAAAATGGCTGTGTATGTGTGTTAACAGTCTAGCTCAAAAACGAAAAGTCGTACGAAAGTGAAATTGCATATTTAAGGTTTTTATATGCTAGGATGATACAGCAACTTTTTCGTCAAAATCGGCTAACCGGAAGTGGCACTTTATGTTATCGATGTTACACATTTTTACGATTTTCTCGAAAACGGCTCTAACGATTTTGATCAAACTCAGTATAATCAGTGTATTATTAAGCAGTTTTTAATATAATGTAGGTTTTATTTTCATTGATGTTCTCTAACAGGGCTTAAATGGCTAATTTTCAATATTAGCTTCCTCTAAAGTACCTTTAATTTTTTTTTTGAAAAATTAACCATTTCACATTAATCTTTGATATAAAAAATAGTTAAATATAAAATATGAAAGAATTTGACAATTAACTAAAGGAGAAATAAGAGATCGTAACGGATAATAGTTGTAATGGAGAACCAAAGGAATACGAGCGCCCGAGCTCGCCCGAAAGATTAGAACAGGCTTCCATACGTAACATGAGCTTAATATAATACGGACTCCGACAATATTATATACATATACATATGCGGTTTTCATAAATGCTATCGTTGGTATTATTTAATATTTAATTGTATAGATTACAGCGATATAAAAATTAAAATTTGTATATATAAGGGTATTTAAACAAATAAAAATACCCACAATGAAATATAAATAAATATAGCGTCTATAATCTTTACTTTCACTTCCCTTTGTTCTGAAAATACTTATTTAAGAAGGGGTGGTAAGTGAAAGTCGTGTGATGCGCTCACCAGATTTTTTTTCCCATTAATTCTGCAACGCCCATCTGTCACAGTACGGAGGAAGTAAGCTTTTCTGAATAATGTCTGTGTATGAATAAAAATCGTTTATTCATTCCATTGTATTGAAAATACGTGGTATCAAGTGTTTGTATTTTAAATAGTGGCAGAGGTTGGTCAATTGCCAATTCTGGCAGAGTCAGTATCAATTAAATGATCGGCACATCCCGCAAGATAGTAAGTTCTCACAAATACCTAATAGGAGAAATCCAATATATTTGTATGCTGAAAATCGTAAGCATTCACCAGATGGATTGAATTAGCTTTTGCTTTAGAAATTCCACCTTCAAGAACTAACCTCTCTTCCCCCCTCCCTCCAACCCCTTCCCGAACATATTGCTCCATATCGTACAAGTCGACTACCACTGAATGTTTATCATACTTATCATATATAAGAAAACTATCCGCTAACAATTGTACTATCTTAATTTACGTATAACCCTGCCGAAAAATTCGGTTTGTTTCCCTCCAACAAAAAAATAAAAATAAACAAATTAACGACTAATCAAATTTAATTAAATTGCTTCGCTGCTTCTTTCCCTAGATTTTTTTTTTTTTTTTTTTTAGAAATTATCATCTATATACATGTTTTTTATACATTACATCATGTCATAATGATAAATAACATGTTTCTGGTTGCAGTAACCTTACATATGACATACTAGTGGTTTGAATGCTATTAAGAGAATTGAAATCCATTTTTACACTAGGAAAAATCTAATAAAAAACCTGCATAAGATATATGAGTATCCCTATTTTCCTAGCTCTTTTTATAGAAAATATTAAACGTTATTTAATTTCGATTTTCATGTCGTGTTTTATTTCCTCATCTTTAATTAAGAAGAAAAAGTCATTATAGTTTTATGGGTGATAAATATTCAGGACGCAGTCTCTTAAAATATTTTTATTTATGCCAACGTTTCAACCCCCACATGTGGGTCATCTTCAGGGCTGAAATTTTTTTTAAATACAATCCGTACAGTAAGGCTCGAAATCGGTTTTGTACCAAATATAAGCTCCTGTCATGCTGAAATAACATGAATGGGGTACCGTTGGATTCAGAATTTCACGGGGGTTAGCGAATCGTATTCTCCACTTTTGTTTTTCTTTCTAAAATAAATAAAGTCGATACAAACATTTTGCTAGGCTTCAATACCTGAACAGTGGTAGGTCTGTAGATCGATACGGGACAAATTGGATCTAGAAGATTTTGATGCGTACAGCAAGACCCGATAGTTCCTCCGGAACTATCGGATCCTGCGTTTTTAAGCCCAAAAACGTACTATTTTCGAGATAACGCAAGGCATAGGGTTCGCATCCACACAACCTTACATTAATTGTAGTACTGTCATTGAATACATGTCTCATTTCGTCGACTTGAGGTCTCTATGATCGAGAGAGGAGGAGTTTATATTATTTATCGATGGTGTTTTTGATCGGCAAGCCATATCATCGTCAATTTTTCA
Source organism: Nezara viridula (assembly GCA_928085145.1). Lineage (NCBI taxonomy): Eukaryota > Metazoa > Arthropoda > Insecta > Hemiptera > Pentatomidae > Nezara > Nezara viridula. The sequence goes on along the minus strand of OV725078.1, from coordinate 121,425,098 downwards.
CCAAATCTCAAGATTGAGCCACCAATTTCGAAGGCTTCCTTCTCCTTCAGGCGGACAAACTAGTCCA